>ML433810.1:2829-44621 GCA_005239525.1 Nicotiana knightiana | reverse complement strand
AAAATCCTATATTACTTGTCGACCACGTACACTTGCGTGTGCATTGGGAAATCAAGCAACACTGAGACAAGGTTATGAGCCAGGAAAAGGCTTGAGGGCATCATTGCAAGGAATTTCAGAGCCCATTTCTCCGTTCAGTAACCAGGGTACTTTCGGTTTAGGCTTCAGGCCGACACAAGTAGACAAAGACAAAGCCAAACACTGCAAAAAGCACAGATGGGTCTTGCAACAACCTATCCCTCACATTTTCTACACTTTTGTCAAGCCACGACTCCAAGAAGGTCAACATTCCTCGCCGTAGGAAAACATTGATGAAATTTGCCATGGATTCAGCCAGATGTTTTCTGAAGTGAATGTGATCCAGTCTGGTGAAGGCACTAGTCGTGCCGATGTGCAACTAATTGGCGCAGATACCATGCTCAACAATTGGGAAGCAACTCCTCTCCCCACAAGGAAAGAGTTTTGGTAGTTTGCTTTTACAACTTCTTTTTTTATTTTGGGTTACTTTCAGGGTTGTAATCCAAACATCTCAGTATGTTTGTTTTGTTTTGATGTTAACCCTTCTATCCTTTCGAATTCAATGAAATGTAGTTCAGTTTCGTATTAAATTTTGTATCTTTTACTTTTCCTAATTCAGCCATTTTGTTTCCATTTCAGTTTCGTTAATGCCAACTTTAATAAAATGACATGCATGTGAAATTCACGCCCAGATCTTAAAAAGCTGTCTAATTTCAAAATAACACATCAAGAGGTTGAATATGACGAAGATGAGGCTGTTGAGGAAATAACAAGAGAGTTGGAACAATTTGAAAAGAAGCCTAAGCCCAACCTCAATGAAACTGAGTCCATTGATATCGGAGGTCACGAAGAAGTTAGAGAAACAAAGATAAGCATTCACACTGAACAAAAAACCAGAGATTCCTTGATTCAACTTTTATTTGAATATAGAGACGTGTTTGCTTGGTCTTATGATGATATGCCAGGTTTGAGTGTTGACCTAGTGGTTCATAAGCTTCCCATGTATTCTGATTTTCCACCAATCCAACAAAAGCAATGAAAATTTAAAACGGACATGAGTGACAAAATCAAAGAGTAAATAATGAAGAAGTTGAGTGCCAACGTGGTCAGAGCTGTCCGATATACCACCTGGGTGGCAAATGTTGTGCCTGTTCCAAAGAAGGATGGAAAAACTAGAGTCTGTGCTGACTACATAGACCTGAACAAAGCAAGTCTGAAGGATAATTTTCCTTTGCCAAACATCCACATTCTTGAAGATAATTGCGCAAATCATGAGATACAATCGTTCGTGGATTGCTATGCTGGGTACCACCAGATTCTAATGGATAAGGATGACGCAGAAAAGACCGCTTTCACCACTCTATGGGGTACTTATTGTTATAGGGTCATGCCATTTGGTTTGAAGAATGCAGGGGCAACTTACATGAGGGCCATGACCACCATTTTCCACAACATGATGCACAAAGAGATAGAAGTATATGTCGATGATGTCATCATAAAATCAAAGACACAAGTTGATCACGTGCGCGATTTGAAAAAGTTCTTCGAATGGCTTCGAATGTATGACCTTAAGCTTAATCCAACCAAGTGTGCATTTGGGGTTCCATCTGGGAAACTCCTCGGTTTTATAGTCAGCCGGAGAGGCATCAAATTGGATCCATCTAAGATAAAGTCCATTTGAGATTTTCCACCCCCAAAGAATAAAAAAGAAGTCATGAGTTTGCTCGGGAAGTTGAACTACATCAGTAGGTTCATTGCTCAGCTCACAACCACGTGCAAGCCCATCTTTAAGTTGTTGAAAAAGGATGTTGCTATCAAGTGGACAGACGATTTCCAAAAAGCTTTTGATAGGATCAAAGACTATCTGTCAAAACCCCATGTACTGGTCCCACCTGAACCTGGTAGGCCTTTGTTTTTATATCTATCAGTGATGGATAATTTCTTTGGATGAGTTCTGGGGCAACATGATGCAACAAGAAATCTATTATTTGAGCAAGAAGTTCACCAATTATGAGGTTAAGTACACCCTTTTGGAAAGGACGTGTTGTGCCTTGACTTGGGTTGCTCAGAAGTTGAGGCATTATCTCCTAGCCTACACCACTTACCTCATATCCAGAATGGATCCTTTGAAGTACATATTTCAAAAGCCGATGCCCACTGGCAGGCTCGTAAAATGGCAGATTCTGCCCATAGAGTTCGACATTGTCTATGTCACTCACATCGTAATGAAAGCACAAGCTTTGGCAGATCATTTGGTAGAGAATCCAGTTGATGATGATTACAAGCCACTGAGCACATACTTCCTAGACGAAGAGGTCAACTCAATAGAGGAAGTAGTTCCGGACAATAGCCATGTATGGGAGATGTATTTTGATGGGGCTGTCAATATCAAAGGAGTTGAGATCGGGGCAATCCTCATCTCGCCTATCGTACAACATTACCCTGCAACGGCCTGACTCCCTTTATTTTATACCAATAATACGACATAATACGAAGCTTGTATCATGGGTCTGAAAATGGCCCTCGATCTGGATGTTCATGAACTATTGGTTATGGGAGATTCTGATTTTCTTATCCGGCAAGCCCAAGGCGGATGGGAGACTCGAGACATCAAGCTTATTCCATACAGAAAATGTGTGTAGTACCTGAGCAAAAGATTCAAAATCGAGTTCAGGTACATTATTAGGTTTCACAACGAACTAGCCGACGCCTTGGCTACCTTAGCCTCAATGATCCCTTATCCAGGTAATACTCATATTGATCCATTGGAAATACAAGTTCGGAATCGACACGGTTATTGCAATACTATTGAGACAGAACCAGATGGTGAACCATGGTATCATGACATAAAAAGATTCCTGAAAATAAGGGAATACCCAGAGCATGCCAAGGCATATCAAAAAATAACTATAAGGCGACTTGTCGGCGGTTTCTTCCTGAATGGGGAAATTTTATACAAAAGGACCCCAGATTTGAACTTGTTGAGATGCATAGATGCCACAGAAACTGAGTGGATCATGAGTGAAGTGCATTCGGGGGTATGTGGACCTCACATGAATGGATATGTTTTGGCGAAGAAGATTCTGCGGGCATGGTATTACTGGCTTACTATGGAGCGAGATTGCTTCAGTTTTGTTTGCAAGTGTCACCAATGCCAGATTCATGGTGACCTGATTCACTCGCCACCTTCGGATTTGCATCCTACGCCCTCTCCTTGGCCCTTCGTTGCTTGGGTAATGGATGTTATTAGGCCAATCAAGACAAAGGCTCCAAATGGGCATATATTCATTTTGGTTGCAATTGATTACTTCACCAAGTGGGTGGAGGCCGTCACTTTCAAAGAAGTCACCAAGAAAGTAGTGGTAGACTTTGTTCATTCCAACATCATCTGTCGTTTTGGTATCCCAAAGACCATTATCACTGACAATGCACCCAATCTAAATAGTAATTTGATGAAGGAGGTATGCGAGCAATTTAAAATTACGCACTGCCATTCTACCCCTTACCGGTCAAAAGCTAATGGAGCTATTGAAGCAGCAAACAAGAACATCAAGAAGATTCTTAGGAAGATGATCCAAGTTCCAGACAATGGCATGAAAAGTTGCCTTTTGCTCTTTTGGGATACCGCACGACTGCTTGTACATCTGTTGGTGCAACTCCTTATCTGCTGGTATATGGAACGGAAGCTGTAATACCGGCTGAAGTCGAAATTCCCTCTCTACGGACCATTGCGGAGTCGGAGATTGAAGATACAGAATGGGTAAAGACTCGATTAGAACAACTAATTTTGATTGATGAAAAACGGTTAGCAGCAGTGTGCTTTGACCAGTTATACCAGCAAAGAATGTCATACGCTTACAACAAGAAAGTGTGTCCAAGGCACTTCGAGGTGGGCCAACTCGTTCTGAAACGCATTCTTTCACACCAAGTAGAAGCTAAAGGAAAGTTTTCCCCAAACTGGCAAGGACCCTACATCATCAAGAAAGTGTTATCAAAAGGGGCCTTGCACTTGGTAGATGAAGAAGGAAGGGTACCAGGCATGACTATTAACGCAGATGCAGTCAAAACATATTATGTCTGATATATACCCACTGTGGAACTTTCACGCATGATTTTCTTAGAATTGAGATGACGAAAGCTATCACTGCTCGCTGTTCCAAATAGGTGCCACCCTCTTGTTAATTCTTTTTGAGTTGTATTTGTCTTCTTTGTTTTCCGCTTTTTGGAACCTGTGTACTTGCAACAAAAAAAGAAGAAAAGAAAAGAAGCCAAAAAACAAATCTTCTGAGTCATTGAACTACGTCCGACCTGATTCCGAAAGGATTCGTAGGCAGCCTTACCCTGGGTTCGGTCCCATCACAACAAAAAATCCATATTCCTAATACTCCAAAACTGGGGCAGAAGTCTGTTTTATTTTATGATTTTTCTGTAGAAACGGTTCCAAAAGTTGTAATTCAGTTCAAGGTTCTTTTCGCCTTCTCCCTGTTAAGAACTTCTGATCAATCTTTGAGAATATTTGAAGTCCCCAGGCCAGGGTCATTGGGCAACCATCTGCATGTCGTATCTCAGTTAAAAAAAAAGAGAGAAGAAGAAGAACAAATGAGAGAGTCTTATTGGTGAAAACCCGTATGGGCACTGTAAGGTGACGGTGAGCAGTGAAATGAGAATCTTATTGGTAAAAACCCAAATGGGCACCATAAGATGACAGTGAGTAGAGAAATGAGAGAGGTCAGTTAGCGAAAACTCGCAAAGAGCGCTACTAGCCGAATGAGGGTTTTTAATACTCCGACATGAGCACAACCAAGACAGTTTCAAGATGAATATTTGCGACGGATTTTGAGAATTAGACAATTTAGACGGATCAGGCCTCCAGCACAAAATGCATGTCATGATTAATTGAAGTCGGCACATACTTCCAGAATGCAATACAGAGTATCCGAGCACCTCGGTACCACTCAGATAGAATCAGTTCTTCAACAGCGGAGTGGCCGTGAATTCAAACCACAACAGGGCATCAAGGCCACAAACCAACCACCACTTTGAAAATTTACAAACTTTTCTTTATTTGAAAGCAGGAGCAAAGCAGTGCATAACAGTGATTCTCAAAGGACAAATGTCACCAAACGTAAGCTCCTTCAAAATCTCCATTTTTTCTTTTATTTTCAGCATGCATCACTACTGTTCACAAGTAGCTTAACTCAAGCAGAACCTTTTCGCCTAGAGGGATCGAGCTCATAGTTCCCGGTAGAAGTACTCTTCACTCAGTTTGTTTTACGTAGCTTAACTCAGGCAGAACCTTTTCACCTAGAGGGATCCATCTCATAGTTCCAGGTAGAAATACTCTTTGCTCAGGATGTTTCATGTAGCTTAACTCAGGTAGAACCTTTTTGCCTAGAGGGATACAGCTCATAGTTCCGGGTAGAAGTAATCTTCACTCAGGTTGTTTTACTTAACTTAACTTAGGTAGAATCGCTTCGCCTTGAGGGATCCAACTCATAGTTCCGGGTAGAAGTACTCTTCGCTCAGGTTGTTTTGGCATAGCCTAACTTAGGTAGAATCTTTTCGTCTAGAGGGATTCAACACTTTTTCAGTAATACAGGGTGCCAACTCCTGGTTACACTCTTGTCAGTAATACATGGTACCAACCCCTGGTTACATTCCATCTCAGTAATAAAGGGTGTCAACCCCTGATTACACTTCTTTCAGTAATACAGGGTGTCAACCCCTGGTTACATTTCTTCCAGTAATACATGGTATCAACCCCTGGTTACCTTCCTTTCTAGTGATACAGGGTACCAATCCCTGGTTACATTCCTCCTTAGTAATACAGGGCGTCAAACCCTAGTTACATTCCTTCCTAGTTATACAGGGAGCCAACCCCTGGTTACATTCCTTTCCAGTAATACAAGGTATCAACCTCTAGTTACATGTACCTCCAGTAATACCGGGTATCAACCCCTGGTTATAGTCTTTCAATAATACAGGGTACCAACCCCTGGTTACATTCCTTTCCAGTAATACAGGGTATCAACCTCTAGTTACATGTACCTCCAGTAATGCAGGGTATCAACCCCTGGTTATAGTCTTTCAGTAATACAGGGTACCAACCCCTGGTTACATTCCTCTTCAACGATACATGGTACCAACCCCTGGTTACATTCCTTTCCAGTAATACAGGGTATCAACCTCTGGTTACATGTACCTCCACTAATACAGGGTATCAACCCTTAGTTATAGTCTTTCAGTAATACAGGGTACCAACCCTTGGTTACATTCCTCTTCAGTGATACATGGTACCAACCCTTGGTTACATTTTACTTCCTAGTAATACAGGGTACCAACCCTTGGTTATATCCCCTCCAGTAGCCAACCCCTGGTTAATTTTCCTTCCAGTAATACAGGGTGCCAACTCCTGGTTATATTCCCTTTCAGTAGTACTGGATACCAACCCTTGATTACATATCCTCTGGGTAATGTAGGGTACACAATCCCTCGTTACAAAATTTTATCTCTTTTAGCTAGTTTATATTATTGTTTCTGTCTGCCTTTCAATAAATTAGATAGTTTATAGCTTTCTCTGACAACTCGCAAAATTTTCCTAGTCCAAACTGGGGCAAAATTTTTTTGTTCATTTTGTTCGTCTTTGATGGCTTTGCAGGACCCACCGTAGAGCACAAGTGATGATTAAAGCTTGCAATTCCAATTCACATCATGAGAAAGAAGTCTTTCGATCACAAGATAGTTGGGGTCAACTTTGATAATATGTCAGCAACTCGGCGTCTCAAGATTCATCTTCTCAATTTCGGATCGAGAATGAGCCATAATATTTTTTTTAAAGAGCATCAAGATCCAATCTAAGGTCAACACAAACGAGCAGGTCAAGAATCAAGATTTGACTCCAGAAGACACATAGATAGGAATTTTATAACTCTTAGCTTGCAGCAATATGTAGTTCTCTTCTTCTTTTGAGGTAAGAAACAAGTAACAGTAACATCAACAACAGCAGCAGCAACAGTCTTAACCCCAGTGTTCGGTAGTCCCAACTACCAAATTTTCTCATGAACTACATTGACCTGATTCCTTTATAACCAAGGATATGTCGGCAACCTCGAAAGCAAGGTTCAGCCGCCTTTTTTCAAAAATGCTTTCATTGGAGTATTATGCTAGCAAAAATTAGCCATGGCATTCACTTTTCTTTGCACGAAAACTCTTCATATTCTCAAGCAAAGAGGGACAGCTGTGAGTACCTAATTATTGCTCACTTTAAATTCTCCTACAAATACTAATATTTGGATGATTTTTAGTTATTTGTGCATTTTATTGGCATTCCTTTATTAAAAATACCAAAAATATTTTTTACCTTTTATTAGTATATTTTAGTTTGCATTTTTAAATTATATATACCAAAAAGATTTTCTTTTTACTTGTACGTTTTCTTTAGGAATAAATAAGATAACTAGGGATTAAGGGATTGGGCTAGTGTACTTTAAATTGAAATTGAGCCAAATTGGCCCAAAATTAGAAGCCCAAACAGCTCACAAACCCGGTCCACATAGGGCTGCTAGGAGAGGTTCCAAACACGTAGTTTTGGATCAAAACTACGCCGTTTCATTTAAATAATCTAAAGACTTGATCTTATCCATCCATAATCTTTGATCCAATGGCCCTCATTTATTCCTTTTGAGATATAAAAACCCTTTAAATCCGATTTATTTCCATTTCTCTAAAAATCCAAACCCTAGATCCCCAAACATCAGGATGTCACCAAGTCACGAGCGTCTAAATCTATGAACTAAGATATATAAATTGTCTACTGTCCAAAGAAAGAAATAGACGATAAAAGGAGTAACAAGGTCATGCGGACGTTAGTAGCTACCTTGCAGTCTCCAAAGATAGCCGACCTGAACTCAACGATCACCGCACGCTAACTCACATGGATCTACACATAAAGTGCATGGTGTAGTGTGAGTACAACCAATTCAGTAGTAACAAAAATAACTAAGGAACTGGGTAGTAGTGACGAGCTAAGCAGAACAATCCAATTATTTCTTTTCACAATTAAGGATAAATAGTAGTAAGCAGGAAATTTCCGTAAATCAACAAATACTACAAGGCAATTAACATGTAAATTCAACAACAATAAAGGTAAATGCAACCTCTCAGCAATGTCACTCCATCACTCAGCCTTCAATGCACACACTCAATAGGTACCTGCGCTCATTGGGGGTGTACAGACTCCGGAGGGGCTCCTACAACCCAAACGCTAAGTGATACGCTCAAATTACACCTTAAAATAGTGTAAGCGGTCGATTGTCAAATATAATAACCCAACAAGGTTGGGGTAGAATCTAACAGAGAACAATATGGAGGCGATTAGGAATGTAAGAGAATTATGACTTATCGCGCAATGCCAAACAAATAGATTTTGGTTTTGAAAATTTTTATAATTAAATGCGAAAATGTAAACTAACCTAGAAAGCGAGTAAAATGATCAATGGAAACAAGAATGAATGCATCGGGTATTACACTCAAGTAACGATGCAATGTATTTCACGATTTTACAAATATGAGCGAGTTTATGTTAATTAGCCACGGATAATAATTCTAAATTAGCTTTTTCCAAAGACTAATAAGACGTCCTAATTGAATTATTCCTAATCCAAACAAGAGATTAAGCACACCCGGATATGGCTACAAGTAGTTCAATCTTATGCCTAGGTAGAATCTACAAAATGAGAGTTAAAAGCCTCAAGTTCTTGTTAATTAATCTTTCCCAACCCAAAGTATCTTTTCCAAAATTATTTCGGAGTTAATGGGCGAGTCCTAGGGTTAGCTAATCCCTTTGGAAACATTAAAGAACAAGAATAGTTAAAGTAACAATAACTCACTTCATAAATATAATAAAATCATTCAATACATAAGCACAACAAGGTATTTAATCCAAACTTTAAACATGAATATTTCCATAAACAAGAATTAGTGTTGGAAATAAATACTACACACTTAAATATTCAATACAAAGCAAGAAAATGAAGAAATACACATAAATGGGTAAGAGATCCTTAACCACAAGCTTGAAATCTTCAAAACCCAAGTTTGTGTGCAAACCCTAGCTTCCACAAATATTTTCTCTCTTCTTCTCTACTCAAAAATGTAT
Organism: Nicotiana knightiana; assembly: GCA_005239525.1. NCBI lineage: Eukaryota > Viridiplantae > Streptophyta > Magnoliopsida > Solanales > Solanaceae > Nicotiana > Nicotiana knightiana. The sequence goes on along the minus strand of ML433810.1, from coordinate 35,446 downwards.
TTTATAATGCCAAAGATTTGCCAAAAGATCTGCCATGTCGTGTATAAAAATGGTTTGGGGAAGATTGGGTGAATTTACAAAACTGCCCAGCACTTGCCCATATTTTATGCTTCGCGTTCGCGGAACTCAATTTGCGATCGCGTAGGCTCAGGTTCTGTAGCTATATGATCGCGTGACAACAATTGCGATCGTGTAGAGTCAAGTCTCCAGCTTCTGCGATCGCGTGGCTATCTTTGCGGTCGCGTGGAATACTTCATGGCTGGTGTAATATTCCTTCTCTATGATCGCGTAAACAACTCTGCCGATCGCGGTTCACCTTCTCATTGACTTCTGCGATCGCGGGCCAGACCTTGCGATCACGAAGCATAACTGGCTTCAGTCATTTTCATCACTTTTGGACCATTTTGAATTGGTTTCTTCTATTTCTTCTCCAAATCACTTGATACCTTAAAATTACCAATAATCCTTAGAAAATTCCCTAGTTTTCTATCAAAATCATACTAAAGTTTAAATATTGAGAGGAGATAAGTTAGTAAAATACCAACTCATAAAACCCCCAAACTTAAACTATTGCTTGTCCTCAAGCAATTCAAACCTAAGAACACATTTATGCAAGTCATCACTTAAGCTCCATGGCATACCAAGTATCATTTCAAGTTAAAAAGAAAAGGGTCAATTCAAGCTCAATCTAATGACTTTGGTTGGTACCAACAATTAATCCAAGTCATATGAATCACTAACTTTTTGCATATTTTGTTTCATTTTCAAAAGACCACATTAATCAAAATAACAACCAAGTCATGACACTAAAGATTCAAAATTTGCCTCTCTATCACTATTTTCTTCCCTCGCTCATTCCTCCCAATTAAAAATGGGATTAAATTCACAACTCGAGTCTCATGTGCCCTCACACTTTAAGAGAGAATCCCAAACTCACAATTTGCAATTCAAAACATAGAAGGGATGTCAAATAGAAGACTCAACTCTCTCTCACACAAAGATATTCAAATGCACACAAGTAGTACCATAGGCTTGCCCTTTATGTATTTCTCCACTAATGTAGACATACTTGGTTCAAAATTAACTAGGACTTAAAGGGTTGTAGTTTAGGATTTTCGTCAAGGTGTGGCACAAGAATCATTCAAATCTCCCTAAGCACTATACTTTTTTAACAATTAAAGCTCACTTCCTTCAAGAATTTTTTTTCACCCTTTCTTCTCTTTTATCCTCTTTTTTTTTATTCAAACTTTCTTCCATTTTTTGTTTACAACACTTTTTACTTTTTAAGAAGCCTCCATATCATAACTTTTTCAACTTCCACCCCTAAACTTAGGCTTTTAGCCTATATTCATACTTGAAATCACTTAGGGAGGTATGGTTCTTACAAGAAAATCAATAATAAGCTTATAACATGGTTGCCAAAGAAAAAGTTAAAAAGCTCAAAAGGGGTGACTAGGGAAAATATTTATGGGTAGGAAATTTAGGCACAAAAAATGGTTCAAGGAAGGCCTAATATCATTTTTCAAAACAAGTTACTCTAAGATTTCACCTTGAAGCACATTCCGGGCAAGTTCTAGACTACAAATGATGCAAAAGAATTTTACAACTAAAGCTCACCACACATAGCACATGAAGACTCAAATGGAATACAAATCCAAAATTCAATTGGAACCAATGAAACTCAAGGAAGTCACATGTAGCCTAAAAAGCTATTTAGTGAATAAAAGAGCCAAAATTAGAATCTAAAAATCACAACAAGGAGCATTCTTATTATTTCATATATATATATATATATTTTTTTTTGAAAGCTCAAAAAATATCATATGCCAAGGTTTAAATCATATTGGTACCAAACAAGTCACACGTTGGCTTATGGGCACAAGATTACACCCCAAACCAATTTATTCACAACTAGGCAAGACTAATCTTTTAAGAAAGTTGTCACGCCATCCATCATAGGGAAAAGTCATCTGGTTCAACGAAAATAATTTCCTTGGAAAAGAACCATGGTAGAAAGAAATCAAGGAATAATGCTACTATATATAAACAAAAATACAAACCAAAACAAGAAAACTATAAAAAGAAATAGAATATCATTAATAAACTAAAAATATCCACCAATCTATACAAGTTCATAATCAACCAAAAATAAAAATTTCAATGTTCCACACAATCATATAAGATCCACCCCCAACCGAAAATATTGCATTGTCCCCAATGCAACTATGAAAGATAAGAAGAAAATGAAGGGGGTGCTCCCTGGGTGGAAGAACTGGGAGGTGCAAGCTCGAAATCCTCATCCTCAGCCTTGTCCGGGCCACAGAATTTCCTCAACGTGCTCATGATCTTGGTGAGGAACTTGCTCTTCTTCTTCTCGTACTCCCTCTGCTTCCGCTGCCTCTTTTCAATCTTTCCCAACTTGACTTTGATGGCCTGCTGCTCCTTGTCAAGGTCGGAGACAGTCGGGAGCCTTGCCTGGCTAGCTAAAACTACAGAAGTGCCCTCCTCGGGTGGTGCAAAAGGAAGGCCAACGACAAGCTGGTGGACCTGTGTTTCCACTCCATAGACCTGTCTAGAAATGTACCTGAGAGTAAGCGACCCCTTCTCCAGTGGTGTGATAGCTGTGGAAGTCCCAGGGGCAGCTGCAGGATCATCATATATCTCAATGGTTCCCGTGAACTGGCCAAAGGTAGGAGATGCTACATCAATCCTCCGCTTCTTCTGCGCATTTCCAGATCTCTTTCTCAACGGCTGGTGGATGAGTTTCTCCAGATTCTTCTCCTTTTTTGTGGGCTTTGGCACCACCCCTGCATCGTAGCATAGCTGGGTGATCAGGGATGGAAAGAATAGGCTCTTGGTCCGCTCTGCTACCACCTCTGCTATCTCATTGGCGATGAGCTACCCTACATTCACCGAGATACCCTCCATGATAGCACATATCACTCTCGCCTTCTCAATTTTCACCTCAGTTTCATTTTTTGAAGGGATGATGCGAGCACAGATGATGGAGAGCCAAGTCTTGGCCTCCGCAGTGAATTCTGAAGACTCGATCCTGGAATGATTTTTATCCAGTTGGGCACCTGTCCACCATGCAAATGATCAATGTACCACTGGGTGCCCAGTTCTTGGTCTCGATCTCGGTACACCTGGTTGTCAGCACCGGGGAGATTATAATGTGCATTGATTGCCTCTGGACTAAACCGGATTTCCTTGACCTTGACAGTAGCCACAAACTCATTGTTGAAGTCCGTCTCTACGGCATTGGCATAAAACTATCTGACCACTTCATGGTTGGCTGGCCTGGTCTCAGCTGCAAAACAGATCCATCCACTCGTAATTAATCTCCCATGGAACTCGGTCCATCGGTCGTTAAGGTCGGTTAGGAGTATGCATATTTCCCTAATCATGCTTTTGGATAATTTCTTGTCATATCGCTCAGAGCATCTAAGGGAAGAAAAGATGGAGGCATCAAAATACTCCTCTGCGGTAGCTCGTGCAATGGGTATTTGGGCATTTTCAATTGGTGCCGAGTCCATTTTGATAGCGCAAAGTGCCTACAAAAAGATTAATCATGTCAAACAATCATATGGGCACTTAAAGCAATGCAATTAGGGGTAATTATTCCAAAGAAACAATTTAAAAGTCATTCGGAACAGCATTTTGCAAGCACACTATTTTTCTGCCTGGGTTGTAAAGAACCGCGATCATAGAGAATGAGTCGCGATCACGATGAACAAAAGTGTTGAAGCCACACGATCGCAACCCAGTTCATGCGATTTCACTGAATAAGTTGATGCTTCCCAGCTGGTAATGCTACGCGATCGCAAAGAGTCTTATGCGATCACAATGGGTGATCAAGAAACTCAGCAGACTTAGACCTACGCGATCGCATAAATGGGTATCGCGATCGCGAAGGTCGTCTTCTTCGCCCAGTAGCAGTTCACCTGAGTATTTCAACATACAAATGGTGGGTTTCCTTTTTCTTAGCAATTTTAGACCACCCAAACATAACTAATCACCCTCAAAATTTACACACATGCTCACTCTTACACTCAACCAAACTCCCACAGCAAGTAAGCACACAAGGATATTAGCACTATCCGTTACCAAAATCACAAAATTTTCAAGCCCTAGAGTTTGCAATTAAGGCTGCCTATCCTATCGTTTTCCAAAAAAATTGAAAATAGATGAAGCATTCAGGATGATGACCGAATAATGCAAGGAAGTTGAAGCAAAATCGATTTGGCCGTGGTTCAGGGGCTTGGGGGAGCAGGGGAAATTTTTTTTTCTTTTGTTATGAGTTTACAGCAAAGTGGGCGAGTAAAAAACAATTTCTCAGTGTTTTAATTTTTACAACTTACATGTTCCCCACGATCGCGAATGTAGTACTGTGATCGCAGTGTGTTAACTTCTCCCAAGGACGCGATCGCGAGTAGGTTCCAGCGATCGCGTAGAGCATGAAAATTATCAAAGTTTCGTGATCGTGAACCGTCTCCTGCGATCACGTTTCATTAGAATTTGGTGCAATTTCACTGTGAATTCTGCGATCGCATTTTTTTCCCTAAGAAGCACATTTGCAATCGCAGAATGGAGACATGGGCATCGCATACTGAGGCAGTGTTGCCCAATGATTTTTTGTTGCTTCTTTTGCACTGCGTTTGGCCACCCAGTTAGCCCGACCTGCTCAAATCAACTCCAAAAATTTTGAAACTTGGAAAATTGGTTAGAAGAAAATATAATAATCTATTCTAAAAAAGAAAATTTCAAAAACAACCAAAAATTTTGAAAAACAATGGGTTGCCTCCCACCAAGCGCCGCATTTAATGTCGTGGCACGACGCACGTCAACTTTACCACTTTTCTCGCCACTTTGACGATATGAACTGGGCACCTAGCTTGGAATCAAGCTTGTGACCACGGGCGGTGGGGGGTGGTAAATAGATGACCGAGCCAAGCCTTAATTTCTTCATTTTGCACTTCTTGTCTCTCATGTGAGGCATGTCATTTTTCTTTCTTGGTTCCTCAAATTGTAAGATGTATGGTATGAATTTTTCCTCCTCGCAAAACTCCATTGATTCGTGTAGTTCAACTTCCGTATCACCACACAATTCAAATGTTGAAAAATGCTTGGAATGTGCCTTCAAACCTTCAACTTGCAATTTTTTTCGAATTTTGATATCCTCATTTTCCCCCGGAATAGAGTCAATTTCAACCAGATTTTCAATCACTCCGGTTGACTCTAATTCCATATTTTTCTCGGCATCACTAACACTCATGGAGTCGGTTGGCGATGTTCAAGGCTTGATTCCTCAAATTAAGGCTCACTCTCACCTTCGGAGTTGGACTCTTCTTGGCTTCCACCCACACTCTCAACTCTAGAGGCATAATGATCCTCCATCAATGCTTGCATTTGATCTTCCAAAGTGCGGATGTGCTCATCATTTTGAGTCACATCATGTTTCAATTCCTCGAGTGCAAAGTTATTCTTTTCCTCATTTTCAAGAATGGCCTCCAACATGAGCATCATCCTCTCATTTTGAGCATTTGAGAGTTCTTCTTGGTTTTGTTCAAGTACCAAGGAAGAATTTTCAACTTCAACCTCTAAGGAAGGTTCTTGGCTATCACTCACCTCCAAGGCTTTTTGAACCCTTGAAGCTTCAATCATAGCATCCATTTGTGAGTGCAACCTTTCAAGTGCCAAATCATTTTGGAGACTAGTCCCCAAAAGTTCTTCCAAGGCATTTTGCTCACGGTTCCCTTCTTCAAGTAGGCACTCCAACATGAGCTTGAACTCTCCATTTCTACCATGCTCACTTCCCTCCACTTCTTCACCCCTAAAATTTCCATCACAAAAAGTAGAACCATCATAGTTGGGGCTTGGGGAAGGGACGGACAAATATACACAATCATACCAATGACCATTTTGGAAATCACACCTATGACAAATACTCCACTCATGGATTTGAGATTGTGCGCACAATCCATCCCCGAGAGAATTTAAACAATTTTGCCACGGGTCTGGTCATCCATAATAAGGACAAGGGTCATCAAAGTATGAACAACTACCATCTGACCAATTTTCGTTATATGATGCCATTATTTTTCTTTTTAATGAAAAATTAAGAAAATACACAAGAAAAATAATTACACAAATATTCACAAGTTTGAATCAAAGCACTTATGCTTACTTCTCAAACAACCTAAATTACGACAATTGTTCCCCGGCAACGACGCCAAAATTTGATACACTCAAATTACACCTTAAAATAGTGTAAGCGGTCGATTGTCAAATATAATAACCCAACAAGGTTGGGGTCGAATCCCACAGAGAACAATATGGAGGCGATTAGGAATGTAAGAGAATTATCACTTATCGCGCAATGCCAAACAAATAGATTTTGGTTTTGAAAATGTTTATAACTAAATGCGAAAATGTAAACTAACCTAGAAAGCGAGTAAAATGATCAATGGAAACAAGAATGAATGCATTGGGTATTAAACTCAAGTAACGATCCAATGTATTTCACGATTGTACAAATATGAGCGAGTATATGTTAATTATCCACGGATAATAATTCTAAATTAGCTTTTTCCAAAGACTAATAAGACGTCCTAATTGAATTATTGCTAACCCAAACAAGAGATTAAGCACACCCGATATGGCTACAAGTAGTTCAATCCTATCCCTAGGTAGAATCTATAAAATGAGGGTTAAAACCTCAAGTTCTTGTTAATTAATCTTCCCAATCCCAAATTATCTTTTCCAAAATTAACTCGGAGTTAACGGGCGAGTCCTAGGGTTAGCTAATCCCTTTGGAAACGTTAAAGAACAAGAATAATTAAAGTAACAATAACTCACTTCATAAATATAATAAAATCATTCAATACATAAGCACACCAAGGTATTTAATCCACACTTTAAACATGAATATTTCTATAAACAAGAATTAGTGTTAGAAATAAATACTACACACTTAAATGTTCAATACAAAGCAAGAAAATGAAGAAATAACATAAATGGGTAAGAAATCCTTAACCACAAGCTTGAAATCTTCAAAATCCAAGTGTGTGTGCAAACCCTAGCTTTCACAAAGGTTTTCTCTCATATTCTCTACTCAAAAATGTATTTTACAATGCCAAAGATATGCCAAAAGATCTGCCATGTCGTGTATAAAAATGGTTTGGGGAAGATTGGGTGAATTTACAAAACTACCTAGTACTTGCCCAGATTTTATGCTTAGCGATCGCGGAACTCAATTTGCGATCGCGTAGGCTCAGGTTCTGTAGCTCTGCGATCGCGTGACAATAGTTGCGATCGCGTAGAGTCAAGTCTCCAGCTTTTGCGATCGCGTGGCAATATTTGCGGTCGCGTGGAACACTTCATGGCTAGTGTAATATTCCTTCTCCGCGATCGCGTAAACAATTCTGCGATTGCAGTTCACCTTCTCATTGACTTTTGCGATTGCGGGCCAGACTTTGCAATCACGAAGAATAACTGGCTTCAGTAATTTTCATCACTTTTGGCCCATTTTGACTTGGTTTCTTCCATTTCTTCTCCAAATCACATGATACCTGAAAATTACCAATAATCCTTAGAAAATTCCCTAGTTTTCTATCAAAATTATACTAAAGTTTAAATATTGAGAGGAGATAAGTTGGTAAAATACCAACTCATCTCTAAGCACGGATAACTCACGTGTCATAATATCAATCTCAGGATCCGCACGGATAACTCACGTGCTATGGTATCAATACCTGAATCTGCACGGACAACTCACGTGTTGCACGAACAACTCACGTGCTATAATCAAATATCTCATAATGGGCCCTCAACCGCACTCAGTCTTGTACCTCTCAAGCCTCACAATTCTCAACAAATAAGGGAACACAATTCAAATCAAGTATTACAACATATCAGCAAAATAATAGAGACTGAGGTAAACATGTACAAGAATTTATACGACTGAGTGCAAATAATGTGAGCATGAATAAAGCCTAAGCATGATCTCTAACATAAAGGCAGTCAAGTTCAACAACATGTAAATACATAAACACATATAATGGCTATTAGGCCTCACAGCCTCACATGACGGACCAAGTCTCAATCCCTCGAGGTATGTACCCACACGCCCGTCACCTAGCTTGGGTATCACCTCCCAACATTCACATGATATCAACTTCTCCGAGTTTATACCCTCAAGACCAAAGTTAAAACTGTTACTTACCTTAACAACGTAAAATCCTATTCTGGGATGCCCTCGTCTATGGAATCGGTCTCCAAAAGCTCTGAATCTATCCATAATCAGAATAATACTATCAACATAGGCTAAAAAAATGAATTCCAAAAGAAAAACTACATAAATAGGCAAAAATCCAAAATAGGCTAAAACCCGGCCCCAGGGCCCACATCTTAAAACTCGACAAAAATTGCAGAATTAGAAACCTCGTGCTCTCCCGAGTCTAACTATATAAAATTCATCAAATTCCGACTCTGTTTGGTCCCTCAAATCCTCACCTCAAACTCTCCAAAACTCAAGCCCTAACTCCCTCAACTTTACCCTAAATTCCTACCAATTTTATGACTAACCAATGGGAAAACCATCATAAACACACGTAATAAACCCAAGTAACTTACCTCAGTAATATCTCTTGTTTCTCCCTTTGAAAACACTGCCCAAAGCTCACAAACTGGCCAATAATGGTGAAGAAAGGGCAAAAATTCGCGAAGTGTGGCTATATAATTTCTACCCAGGGGTTCTGCACCTGCGATCCCTATGCTCGCACATGCGCTTCCGCATTTGCGGTCCAATGGTCGCACCTGCGACTTCCACTTACTCGACCAACTTCCGCATCTGCGGCTCCAGCCCCAATTGCCAAAATCCGCATCTGCGACCCACCCTCCACATATGCGATGATCTCACCTGCAACTCCCCATCCGCAGGTGCAGAAAAACACCATAATTTCACAACACCAGAAGACAACAACTCAAACTTTGAAAATCCAATCCGTTAACCATACGAAACACACCCAAGACCCTCGGGACCTCAACCAATAATTCCAACAAGTCATATATCATCACTCGAACTTAGTCGAACCTTCAGAACACCCAAAACAACACCAAGACACCAAATCAATCTCGGATTCAAGCCTAAGAACTTCTAAACTTCCAAAATTCGCAAACGACGCCGAAACCTATCAAACCACGCCCGGATGACCTCAAATTTTGCAAACACGTCACAATGACACTACGAACCTACTCCAACTTTCGGAATTCCGTTCCAATCCCAATACCTAATTTTCCACTGCCAACCAAAATCGCCAAATTTCCAACTTTTGCAAATTCAAGCCTAATTCTACCACGGACCTCCAAATTACATTTCAGACGCACTTCTAAGTCTAAAATCACCCAACGAAGCTAACTGAATCATAAAAATCAAAATTTGAATTTGTTTATTCATAAGTCAACTTCCGGTTGACTTTTTTAACTTAGTTTTCTAATTGAGAGACTAAACGCCTCATTTCACTCCAAATATTACTCCAGACCCAAACCTACCAACCCGATATAACTCAACACAACTGAACAACACCAAAAAAATAAAAATGAGGGAAACGGGTCTATAACTATAGTAACGACCGGCCGGGTCGTTACATGTGCAACTTGAAGATGCAGTAGCCACTGCAGTAGTAGTCCCAACAGAACCATTTTGTTGTTCCGTACTTGTTGTCTCCCTATAGTTTTCTTCTCAAAGTTGAGCAACACTAGTCTCTTGGATTGGAGTGCCGACTATCATTCGCTGAACTAGTAAAAGATGAGCTCCATGTCTTGGTATTAGACGATTACGGGAAGCTCAAATGGGCTGAAAAGATCATCAAGCTGACATTCTTGAAAACGGATAATAAGGAGCTAATGGAATTTATTACTTCTGCTGATAAGTCTCTATTATTCTTTCTGAGGCAAGATGAGAAATCTTTCTCCAAGTATGAAATCAATATGCAGGAGTTAATAACTCATCCAATATCAAGGTGCATCAACTATGGTGAAGAGGTCGCAGTTAATGTCGCACGTTTAACGTACTTCAGGAGATGTGTCTAAGAATTAATGGGGTGGGGGTTGTAGAAGGAAACTACTATTTTGAGATCTTTTCTTAAGAGTTAAGTCTAAAGTTTTCCTTGCTTCCTTCAAATCTTAATCTATTTCTTGTACTCTTTACCATTTTCAATATAAACTGTTGATGTTTAGCGATAATCTTGCAGTAATCTAGAGGCCACGAGGCTTGAAAGCTAGACTCACTAAAAGGAATTTTATGACTCTTACTAACAACATATGCTAGACATAAACTAAAGATTTAACAAAGGGCAAACTCAAAACATGCGACTGTAAAACTTGTCAAACTGTAGGATAAGATACATGAGCCAGATGAGCATGCCAAACGCCAAGTGATATAGAATGAGCATCGGGTGAGGATGGTTTCGATACAGGAAGAAAGTATAGTTCTCCACTAGGCGACCCCGTGTGTATAGTGTCCCTCATTGCCAAGTCCTTTATCAAAAAATGGTTAGGAAAAAATTCAAATGAAATTGGTTAGACTTAGTAAAAGAACTAACATATAACATATTTTAAGTAGCATTAGGCACATCTAAGATGTCATCAAGCATGAACTTCTTGTCAGAAATAAACATGGACTTTTACCTATGTGAGAAATAGGAAGTTTGGAACCATTACCCAGAGTTACTTCTTCGGGATCTTGGTACTCAAAGTAAATACCCAAGTTATCAAGCTCAGATGTAAGGTGATGGTGGTGCCACTATCCACTAACCAATTTTGTATGGGTGGAGTTGGGGTGGTGGCAATATTGGAGGTAGGTCGTCAAGAAACCTTGTTACTATTGTTGTTGGTCTTGGGCGATGGGCACACACGAGCAATATGACCTTTACCTTCGCAATTATGACGAATAATCCCTGACATATTTGAAACTTGTGATTATGCATTAGAACTTATTCGTTGTTTAAAATTTTGAAGATTGCGATTTAGAGGAAATTGAGAAAACCCTTTGATTTGAGGAGCGTCCATGGCCTCGACCCCCGTGACGTCTACCACGACCACAAGTAGTAGGGATCAAGCTCTGAGTAATTGTGTTGTGGGTGCAATAACATTAATAGATTCATCTCTTTTCAATTGTCGTTATGTTAGTATCTGTATTCGAAATTATAATTTCTGCAAAAAAAAAAAAAAAAAAATGACACCAGAAATCAAAGACAGAAATATAATGAAATGAATAACGTTCTGAGCCCAACAGAAAACTGTGTTTCCTTAAGGAATTTAATCCTCTCACTGTCGCCCAAGATGTTGGGTTCATTCCTCCAGGATAGAACAGAACAACAATTTTGTAATACCGTAATGGAAATTACGAAACTTCGTAGAACTAAACAAATGACAGTAAACCACACTGATGCTTACGTTTTGCTTTTGGAAAACAAACGCATAAATGCAGAAGAGAGAGGGGAGAGTATGCAAATTTTGGTGGTTGGAAAGTGAGATCAAATCTTTGAATTTATAGCCAAACAGTATGGGTTAAATATGTGTAAAAGTACCTGTTCACATGAGGTAGTGTTTCTCTAGAAAAACTTTTCTGTTTGATCACAATCAGTCATATCAACTGGCCGAAGCCGAGCCGAAAGACGACGACGACGCGAGGCACCACTTCTTCTTAACTCTTTATGAGCTAGAAGATGTGCTTCTGTATATAAGCATAAAGAATTTCGTTCTTTCTATCGATGAGGGACAAAGTACATTAGTAAAGGAAACTATTTCAAACTTTACGTTTCCCTCCATTTCCTATTCACACCTCTTATCTAATTAGATTTAAAAAACCAACACGTTCTTCATTCAACAAGAGCCCATATAAAGCATCAAAATTGATGTCCACTTGACGCAATTCAAGTGACCTAGTGAAAGAGCGATAGGCAGGGTCTAGTCCAGCAAGAACAAATTCCACCAAGTCATCATTAGTAACTGGATGCTGCAATGCATCTAACTTATCCGCGATTCCCTTTGCCTTCTGCATGTAAGATTCAATACTTGCAGTGTCGCACCGTAGAGTGTGCAATTGCGTCTTGAGTTCACGAATTTGTGGCTTCGATACTGAAGCATATGCAACAACAAGTTGTCCCAAGCTGCACGAGCAGTCTCTGCTTCGACCAATTGGGGCAAGATACTCTAAAAAACGGGGGCAACAATCCAACTTAAAACAAGTTGGTCTTCACCTACCCAGACTTTATACACTGGGTTTGGTTGATTATTGACCAAAAATTGTGGTGGAACTGGTTCACTACCATCAATATGGTGCTTCAGACCACATCCGCATACCATAGGCTTAAACTGCATCTTCCAGAGCAGAATGTTTGATGACGTGAACTTAACCGGTAACTGATGTGCAAGGTTTGGAGAAGAGAAGTAAGTTTGCAGCGAAGGATTTCCTGAAGATGTTATTGCAACACTCGAGTTGAGGAAGAGATGGTTTCATCCCCATCGTTGTTTTTTTTTTGTTGTTTTAAGGAGAAATAGAGGAAAAATTGTGGCTTCTGATATCATGTAAATGCTCTTTCTCTCTATCGCTTAGAATATTTGGTTACATCAGAATATATATACTAGGAAAATCTTGGAGAGCAAACAGGGTAAAGATTTACATATCTGGTGACTCCTTTAAAACAAACAGGGTAAAGATTTACATGTGGTTGAATACTACTGCTCTGCTTGCTTCCTCTGTTTTACCATATGTACACCAAGATTATAAACTTCAATGTTATCATATGGATTACCAAACACTTAATTAGAACTGTGACTTAACCACAGGCAACGGCGTACGCAGAATTTTTTATAAGTGATGTCGACGTTTAAACAAGTTGACAATGAAACAAATATTATAACGACATCATAAATTCTAATTCGAAAGCAAAAGAGAAAAATTAGTAATAGAACAACTCACAATTATGATTGCTGCAAGCAATTTTGGAGATTTCATAATGAATAGGTTTTTTCTAGGGTATAAAATAATTGAACTCCAATGTATTTATATTGTTTACTGTCCTTTTTCCTATACAAAAGAGTAGTTTAGTTCTCTTTCCCTGCAAATCGGATGAATAATTGTATCCTACATTGCTGAGCTCGAACCGCTGACCACTGCTCAGGGAACTGACCAGCGAATAAACTATCTTGCTTTAATTAAGTGGTGTCATTTTATTTTACTTGTACTTATTTTTTCTTTTACATATATATATATATAAAAAAATAAAAAAATTCGACCAAGCCGTATCGGATGATTAATTCTTAAAGTTGATTGTGAAGTTGCAAACAAAACTTTCCAGGCAGACACAATTACTCTTATAATAGTAATATGGATTTTCACTTTACTTTGTTAACTCTTAAGGTTAATTGTTTAGTATTTACCAATTCGTACTCTCCACATTCATGAGCAAAACACAGTTACAATTACCATTGCTACAGCTTCGATTTACGGCATCAGGTAACAAAATACTACCGTACAAGTTAAAGCTTCAATCTTACAAAGGTACACGAATTTACAGCACCTCAAGATGAGCAGCTTCGACATAATTGTTGAGCTCTGCACAATCAATCAAATAGCAGAAAAGATAGTAGCAATCCCAATAAAATTCATAATCTAAAGTAACAAACTTCAAACACCAGTAATCCTTCTTTCTCAATACATCAAAATTTCAAGCAGTTAAGCCAGTTCGAATCACTACGTATTACAATATGATACCAAAATCTTCAATCGGACCAAAAAAAAAAAAAAAAAAGTTTGAGGTTCTCAAGCGACCGCAATAGGCAGTTGTTTCGAAGGCTCAACGTGTTTATTGGAATCTCCGAGGAAATCTTCCATATTATAAATAACAGTGATGTAGAGGGAACAGCTAGGGCATCGAGCGATCTCTTCGCCTAGCTTCAGATCTTCCTTTGTTATTTGGAACAGGTCGCCGCACGGACAAGGATATGTGAAAGCTTGGAGCTCGTTGTTCCACTCCATGTCCTCAATCTCCACGTCGTCGTACGACATCCTCGCTGGTTTTTCTTCGTTTTATTAGGGTTTTTCTGTTCGGAATTTGGTAAAGGGGAAAAGGTCTGTGGAAGTTGATTGGGTTTTTGAAGGATGAGGAAAATTGCATCTGACGTCCTTTTAATAACTTAGAAAATATGCAATATGACCCTGAACATTAGTAAATTGCCACTTCAGCATGTTCAGGGACTTAAGGCGGTGGGAAATAACAAACCAGCATATACACGTGAAAACCAAATTTTATTTCTATCTACTCCCTTCATTTGGCTAAAATTACTCTTAGAGGTAAACTTATTATTAACAAGGGTGTGTTTGGCACGAACGAAAATATTTTTCAATTTTTCTATGTTTGGTTGGCTTAAATGTTTTGGAGAATATTTTTCTTATCAATTTATTTTCCTCCAATTGGAGTAAAATGCTTTTCTTATCAAGAGGGGAAAACATTTTCGAAAACTCTTCTCAAACTTCCCCACCCTATTTCCAACTCACCCCACACCCCGACACCCACCCACCTAACACCACCCTATGCTCTCCCTCCAAAAAGGTTTATTCTCCGTCACCACCCATTCTACTACCCCACCCCACCCCGCAATTTTTTTTTTTTTTTTTTTTTTTTGGTAATTTTAAAATTCTATTTTTCGTTTTTCTACACCACCCACTCCACCCCTCTCCCCCGCACAATTTTTTTTTACTTTTTTTTTAATTTTTAAATTTCTGTTCTTTCTATTTTCTGCACCCTCATATATTTTCAGTTTTACTTTTTTCATCTTTCAGTTTATAGGTTCGAAATTTTACAAGTATCAAAGTTATGAGTTCAGAGGTTTATGTGTTTAAAAGTTTACGGGTTTAGAAATTATAAAATTTAGGGGTTCGAAATTTCGCGGTTTCGAAAATTTTGCGGTTCAAAAGTTTAAAAATTGTGGGTTCGGAAGATTGTTGGTTCGAAAGTTTATGACTTCATGATTATTGTATCAAAATTATTATTTATGAATACTCTTGAGAAAATTTTTTCCTTAATTTGCGTACCAAACACCAAAAAATGAATAAGATTACTACTTATTTTCTAAGAAAATATTTTCTCGGAAAACATTTTCCGTTATACCAAACACACCCTAAATGTTTAGCCCTCAAAATATAATATTATTGTTCTTTTTTTAAATTGAGTCTTTAAAATTCCTTAAGTGCCCAAGTAAATATGTTAAAACTGTATTTGTATTCATTAGCTCTAATATCATTTACTTGAGATTAATGTTTTAATGCATAAAACCAACAGTAATTGTGAGGAAGAAGATTAAGGTGTTACTTTAGATTCGGATAAATTGCTCCTATTTTTTATATTTTCTTTTACAAGAAATAATAATAACTACGGTTCAATTCCAAATATCATTGTAACGCATGCCTAGTTGAGCACACTACAACAAAATCTATATTATAAGAAATTATCATTAGATGATAAGTTTTATGTTGGTTATCAACTATCGTTCTTATTTATTTGGACTTGAATCCGTCAATATGAACAAACAAAAAAAAACAGGTAGTTATATAAATCAATAATTTTTAGTATGATATATAATAAATTGAATAACATAAAAATTTAGTAATTAAAAGAATGACGTACAAATTAAAATTGATGCAATAGGACAGCAAACTGTGCAAAAACTCTTCTAGGCCTAAAGAGCAAAGCTTCTCTGTCCTACGGACTGCAGCAGCGAGATGAGAAGTGTCAACGCTCTCAGAAGCTCCAAGCTTTATTCACTCTCACTCCGCCATTTCTCTACACTTACTATCTCCAAATCCAAAAAATCTGCCCCTTCTCCTCCTCCCACACTTCCCATCACTGCGAATGCCCTGCGGGATTCAGTCACTTCTTCTCAGTGGCAATTCATCAAACAGATTTCAGGCGAACTAAATCCCACCTTAGTTTCAACCACCCTCCTAAACCTTCGTTCATCTCCGGACCGTGTACTCACTTTCATCGAAAATATGAGCGCCAATTGCTTAGACATTACCTGTTATAGCCTCGCTATATGCATACTCTCTCGTCTCCCCTCGCCTAAACAAGCCACACACCTTCTCAAGCGAGTGATCAGTGCACGCGTCGCAACGCATAAGGAGTTTTTTGATGGGCTTGTGAGTGCTCGGGAGAAGCTGGAAATAAAGAGCTCAATTGTGTTGGATTTGCTTGTAAGGGCGTATTGTGAATTGAAGAAAGGCGAGGAGGCGTTAAAGTGCTTTTATTTAATGAAACAGAAGGGAATTTTGCCCAAGATTGAAACTTGTAATGATTTATTGAGTCTTTTTAATAAATTGAATAGGACCCATTTGGCCTGGATTGTGTATGCTGAAATGTTTAGGATGAAGATTAGTTCGACTGTATGTACGTTTAATATAATGATCAATGTTCTATGTAAAGAAGGCAAGTTGAAGAAGGCAAAGGAGTTCATTGAAAACATGCAGTGTTTAGGGGTTAAGCCGAATTTAATATCGTATAATACTGTGATTCATGGTTATTGTTTGAAGGGAGATTTTGAAGGAGCTAATAAGTTTTTTGAGACAATGATAGTAAAAGGAATTGAGCCTGATTCGTACACGTTTAATTCTCTAATCAGCGGGATGGTGAAGGAGGGGAGGGAAAAGGAGGTGTCTTTGTTGTTAGAGAAAATGAAGTCGTTCGGGTTGATCCCTACAGCTGTGACTTACAATACTCTGATAGATTCATGCTGCAATAAAGGGGACTTAGAAAAGGCATTCTTTTATAGGGACGAGATGGTTAAGATTGGGGTTGTGCCGAGTGTTACTACCTATAACTTGTTGATCCATGCATTGTTTCTTGATGGCAGAATGGCGGAAACTGATGATTTGGTGAAAGAGATGGCAGAGAAGAGAGTACTCCATGATGGTATTACGTATAACATATTGATCAATGGCTATTGCAGGGCAGGGAATGCAAAGAAGGCATTTAAGTTCTATGATGAAATGTTGAGTAGGGATCTTCAACCAACGATTATCACTTATACATCACTTATCAAAGTCTTAGGCAAAAGAAATCGGATGAAAGAAGCAGATGATTTGGTTGTTGAAATATTGCGGAAAGGGATATTCCCAGATCTAATTATGTTCAATGCATTGATTGATGGCCATTGTGCCAATGGTAACGTTGTGCGTGCTTTTGATATACTGAAGGAGATGAATAAAATGAACGTTCAGCCTGATGAAGTTACCTACAACTGTCTGATGCAAGGGTATTGTAGGGAGAGTAAAGTTGAAGAAGCTTGTGCACTTCTCAAGGAGATGAAGGGAAGGGGAATTAAACCTGATCATATCAGCTATAACACTCTAATCAGTGGGTATAGTAAGAGAGGTGACGTGGATGATGCATTCAAAGTTCGTGATGACATGTCAAATGCAGGTTTTAACCCTACTCTTCTCACTTACAATGCTCTCATACAAGGTTTATGCAAAAAACAGGAAGGTGTACTTGCTGAGGAACTTCTCAAAGAAATGGTTAGTAAGGGCATTACTCCTGATGATAGCACTTATCTTGCTTTGATTGAAGGGATGGGTGATGTTGATAGTTTCTTGGGAAGAAAAGATCCATCATAAGGTTCCTGTTTGCAGCTGACAACTCCTTGGTGATTCGTTGGATAAAACCGACTCGATTGAGTTGAAATACTTGCTGGAACTGAAGCGTCCACACAGTTCATCCTTCCCTAGTCGCTTGCATTTTCACATTTTTCTGATCAGATTGACATAGCAGTCCAACTACATAGCCAGACATGCTCTGCTTCATTTCCCCTTAGTGTTTGGTCAGAAAGGTACCATCTAGGGTATTCCATGTGTATGTTGCAAATACTTTACTCGTGGATATAGCCACAGGCCAGAGCTACTTCTCTGTATTGAAGATTGAACGATATTTCATCGTCCTCCTTAAGAAGAGATGAGTGTTGGGGGAAAACCATGCAAGAAGCTTTCCTTATTACAGAAAAGGGGAAAAAGCATCCAGAATAAATGGTCCAGACCTGTCAAATGAAGAGGACAGGAAATGTAATAATTATTTTGTTCAAGACCAGTAACTGAGTTTCTGGAGCTGTGGAAATATTCATATCAGGAATTATTGAAGTACTAACTTTTATTCAAATTTGTTTCCGGAGGAGTTAAATGTACTTGAATGGACTTTGGACTAGGTTTTCACCCTGTGTGAGAGCTGCTTCTATAGCACATTCATAGATAATGAAGAGTAGTGGAGGTGTGTGTAGTAAACGACTTTAGAAAATGGACTCTGCTAGTTGCATGCATGGTAAGTTTCAAGCTGATATTGGCTTGTAAAATATAGTACATCCGGAAGCAATCTTATATTGGCCAATTGATTCACAATTTTCAGAGCTAGCTTATATTACTTGATGAGCCCCAAACATTATTTTGCTTTTGCAGTCTTCAAACTTCAACATATTTGTCTATATTATACTCATAACTATGGTTGAAGTTCTTTTCCCTCCTCTCTATCGGGATAAGTAGGGCTGCTTACTTGGGCTTAAATTCTGAAAATACGTCATATTTCTATCTGCAGTTTGTACAAGCTGAGTCGCTGGTTACACCTCAACTGTTTACTCTTTTCTATGTTTCTCCGACATATATGCTAGATGTGGTGAATGATAAGCTCTTATCATTTAAATTTTTTTAAATGCAGTGGCTGTGACCTACTTGGCAGGAATGGCTGGATTTTCAAGGATACCACAGAATTGGGTTGTTGCTTAGTTCTGGTTATGTGCAATATCGGTTAGTTAAGTGTGTAGCCTGTAGGTTTACCACATCTTCACCTTTTACATCCTTTGTAACATCTACTTTTTTTGTCTTCTCTGTCACTGGTAAAGAATTTCATAGATTTTGAACATTGCAGTCTGGGAAACAATTTTTCCACATCTTCAAGAAAGAAAACTTGAAAGCTCTTTAACCTTACTCTCCAATTTTCATGCTTAATAAATGGTAAATATCCCAAGAAATTTTTGTGTCTCTGGAACAAGAGGGACTGCTAGTTTGTCACAGTTAGTAGTACAGGATATAGTGGGATAATATCCTTTCTATGTTTAACACTCCTTTTTCGCTTCAGGTTGCTAAGGCTTCATTTTCATGCAAAACAAACTCACCATCTGTATAAACTTATTGTCTTTCTATGAGGTTAATATTCATCAACATGCCATTTCTTATGTCGCCTTGCCACCTTTATCTTTTGTCTTTTACTGTTAATGATCCTGAAGGGCGGTGCATTGATGTATTGACACTATGTTCACGTAGCACTGAGCACCGGTCCTTGCTTCTGAGCCATTAGCACTTGCTAATGGTCAAACTTTTTGTGGGGTGCAATTCTTATAAGCACGTTATTTAAATCACCTGGTCTCGCGTGCTTTAATTCTTGGAAGCATCATATTCTACTGATTGTTACTCTCAATTACTATCTCCCCTTCTTTTTTCTATAACCACCGGGTTGAAGTGGATCTTTGGAGCAACGGTCAAGTTGTCTCCGTGTGATTCGAGCCGTGAAATCAGCCACTGATGCTTTTATCAGAGTAGACTGCCTACATCATATCCCCTTGGGATGTTGCCCTTTTTATGTACCCTGCGTGAATGCGAAACACTTTGTGCACTGGGCTGCCCGAGTTATCTGGCCAGTAAAAAGTAACTTCATAATGACAAATACAAAGCTGTTTGGGTCTTGAACGCAAAGGTGGTATTTAAGCCATACCAATTAAAAAAGATCAAGACGATGCAGGAGAAACATTCTTGTAAACTGTTTTGTATTAATTAACATTCGACAACCTGGGATTCCAGATGCAAAATGGTATAAAATCAAAGCGCTCGCTCTAAGGTCGGATTACTACTAACTAGTTACTAGTACTCCGTATTATTTTTTTCGACAACGCATGTGCAATACTCTTATATTGATGCGTTTTACTTTTTTCAACCACTGATAAAATAAATAAGTAATATATGGCAGGTTGGCTTTGTTGGCCGTCTGTCGACGTTACTCAAGAAAGTCAGAGTTGCTTCTCGGCCAAACTTTATCTTAAGAAAAAGGCAGATGAAACCCAAAAAAAAGATCATAAAGGCATCCAAAGGGGGGCAAGTACATAGTTTGGAAGCTCCCTTCTTTTGACCAAATAGTCCAACTCTAGCTCAATAGAGGAAAAGCTGTATAGCAGAATCAATGGAATCTTAGGTTTCAAAGTTGTTTTTGTCTCGAGATCCAGGAAATACTATAAAAAAGGTTCACTTCTTTTAACCCCATCTTTACTCCAATAGGTCTCCTTTTTTTCTTATAGGGGCCTGAAATGAGCTACATATGTTAAGACTAATCTGATAGAACAACTTCTGACCACCAACTGCAGTCCCTTTAGCAAAGCTTTGGTTAACCCATGACTCGATTCTCGTCAAGAAGCAGATGCTCATACCCTTTACTGGTTTGTAGCTTGGTGGGGTTCTTTATTCTGCTTCATTTCTCATCCTTGGGTAGTTACAGAGGTACTCAAGATGGGCAGATCCGAGAAGGGACGAATACAAATCTTCAGCCCTTTATTCATGAATATGAAGAGTTGGAGGAGATCAAAATTCCTCAGCAAAGAGGAAGCCAATCTTCAGAAGCCAATGTCCTAATTGATGAATTCCTTGACAAGTCTTCTAAACTCAGGCACAATTTCTTTCCTGACCGGGGAACTAGCATAGACCCTCGAAAGAATACTGAAGATGACAGCTTTTACTATTATCCCGGGAGAATATGGCTAGATACTGATGGACATCCTATTCAAGCTCATGGTGGTGGAATTCTGTATGATAAAAGATCAAGAATGTACTATTGGTATGGCGAGTACAAGAATGGTCCTACTTATCGAGCCCCTGGGAAGAATGTAGCTCGAGTAGACATAATTGGTGTTGGCTGCTACTCTTCTAAAGATTTATGGACTTGGAAGAATGAGGGTATTGTATTAGCTGCGGAGGAAATGGATGAGGCTCATGACCTTCACAAGTCTAAAGTGTTAGAGAGGCCTAAAGTGATATACAATGAGAAGACTGGTAAATATGTAATGTGGATGCATATTGATGATGCTAACTATACCAAAGCCTCTGTTGGCATTGCTATAAGCAATTCCCCTACTGGTCCTTTTCAATATCTATATAGTAAAAGGCCTCATGGTTTTGAAAGCAGGGACATGTCTCTGTTCAAAGATGATGATGGAAAGGCATATGTCATTTACTCCTCTGTTCACAACAGGGAGCTTCATATTGGTCTTCTTGATCAAGATTATGTTGATGTTACTACTGTTATGTCAAGGGTTCTTGTAGGACAGTATAGGGAGGCTCCGGCTTTGTTCAAGCACAAAGGAACTTACTACATGATCACATCAGGGTGCAGTGGTTGGGCACCAAATGAGGCGCTGGCTCATGTGGCTGAATCAATTATGGGACCATGGGTGACTATAGGCAACCCATGTATAGGTGCAAACAAAGTTTTTCAAGTCACTACATTCTTTGCTCAGAGCACATATGTGCTCCCTATTTCTACTGGCTCATTTATTTTCATGGCTGATCGATGGAATCCAGACGACTTGGGTGAGTCTAGGTATGTATGGCTTCCTTTAACTGTGGAGGAGGAAGCTAGCAGTGGGCGACAAAGAGTATCTATCTTTTGGCATAAAAGATGGAAGCTTCTTAAAAGTCTAGCTTAGAAGTCTGCTCATAGTTTTCTTCTGAAGCAAACCATTCTCATCATATGAAGTATTTACAATGTGAAGTGATACAAGTTGTTAATTAGAATAACTTGTTCCCTTGTTGGAACTAGCATTACCTACAGCTTTAAGCCATATATATCAAGATGTATGATTGCAGCTTCTTATGCCTTGTTAAGCAACTATCATTTGGAGATACATTATTTTAGGGACGACGACGACGACAACAACAACAACAACAACAAACCCAGTATGTTCCCAACATGTGGGGTCTGGAAGGGTAGTCTGTACGCAGACCTTATTGCTACCTAATTTTAGGGACAAAGGCAACCAAAATTAAAACCCCCACCTACTTGCAATTGGTAAACTTTTGAAAATGATTTTGTACAATTTTCCTCAATCTTAGAGGAAGAGTAGAGTTTCATCCCATAACAAGGAATTCAATTCCATTTCTTATAATGAGTTAACTATCCAGATATATGGTATTCTGAATATGGACCACAGCCCCATACGCAAAATCTTTCAAACAACACAGATAACACTTAAAAAAGAAATGATTGTACATTAAGAGGGTCAAAGTTTCTAGAGGGAACCCATAGTTTATTAGTTTAACTTATATATATTTCCAAAACAAATCAAATTCTACATCAAAAGAGAGAATTAAACAGATAAAAGAGAGAGTGAATCTTGATGCAGGAAAAAGAAATTGTTAAACAGACCAAAAGTTTCAATCAGCTTCCTCTACAGTAGCTTCAATCCGGAGGAGAACAAAACCAACAGCAACTCCAACAAGAACCAAGCCAGGAATAATGGAAGCAATCCTGAAAATCTCACCAGCAACACTGCAGGTTGAAGACAGAGCTCCACCTTTAGCTTGTGATGGGGTTTTCAATGAGCTAACAATCTTTGCAAAAGATTGCTCAGTGCACATAGGAAGGCCTAATGAGGCAACATTGTTATTTGCCTTTAGTCCTCCAAATGAGTTCAATCCACTAATGTAGTTCACTTTGGTTCTTTTCTGGGAAGACATCCTTGTACGTAGAATGGTTGGTGAACTTACTGTTGCTGCGGAGAATGTTGTCATTGTTGCCATTGTTTTCTGACCCCCAACCTATACAAAAACAAGTGAAGTTGTTAACAAATTTTATACAAAATCTTGGAAAAGGAAGAACTAAAGATTGGGTTTTTACCTGGTTGTGATGGTTTGTGGAGTGCTCTAAGTTTGCCAAAGTAGAGAGATAATAAAAGGGTGAACATCTGATATTGATTTTTGTGAGGTGAATATGAGAGCAATGGATAAGGGGGGTGTTGAGATGGTTGGCTGACAAGGAAAAGTGGATGAGGTATCTTATACCTCATGAACTTGTAACACTGGCCAGGAAATTGAGTGGGGTATGGACATTTTGTCCAAATTTAGATAAAGAAGAAGCATAATTGACTTCTTTGTCCTTTCTTTTCCTTTTAAAGAAATTACATAAAATATAGTTCAAATTACAAAGGATTTGGATATTTGATTGGTTAATGTTCTTTTCCTAGCTTATGAATACATTTCTCCTTAGTTTGTAGCAATTTCAAAATTTCGGCAATTACCTGAAAATGTTGATTCAAAGGGGAGTCTTTTATTTCATGTTTTTATGGATGATGTAAAAAATTTCTGACCACAAAATATTTGGGCAGGTAGACGAAACTTACTCATCTTTAATTATTGGGTAATTTTTTTTCATTTTTGTCATCATCATTCTTGAAAAAATTGAAAAAAATACTTGTAATGACCAGCTCATTTTTCAAACATAAAAGGTTAAGGGGGTTAAGTGAAATTACTCTAACATTCCAAAGCAAAATTGTTATAGAATATGTCTCAAAAGCTGAAGAATGATGAATTAAACAAATCATAAATGATATAAGCATTTTGACCAAACTTTGCCCACAGGAGCATTTCCAACATAAGTAAATCAACCAGAACTTAGTCGTAACGCCAGTCTAACAGGTTTAAATGCCAAAGCTATTAATACAAACTAGAACAATCTTCAAATTTTGTCAACAGAATGCAGTACTTAACAAACTAAAAATGCTACTAATTGCTAGGATTGGAAACTCCTCCTGCTTTGACAACAGTAACCTGTAGGTAAAGGACTTCATTGGATTTTCCTCTCATAAACTCACAGATGCACCTGTCTTCTTTTTCAACAAGATTCCATCTACATATTTTGCGCCATCCTTTTTTGAGCCATATCCTACCATCCTTCCAAATATTGACTTCTGTTTCAAATTTCCTGCCCTCAGAATCACGAAAGAACATTCTTGGAGGGAGTTCAAGATTGTAGTCTCTCACCACATCAACTGGGACGTACTGCAATTTAGAACAAAGATTGAGAATGCTATAAGGTTGTACTATAAAATTGTTTCATCGGAACTCGTGCAGTGCTTTAAATAATTACCAGTTGATCTCTTCTTTTTGCTCGTATTTTTGCAACAAAGTAAGGATTTTTAGGCTGAGTCGCACGTCCACTTATGAAAATCTCCGCACCATATTGGTCAGGGACATCCCTCCTCTTGATAGTAGTGGCTCTTTTGAATACACCTAAATCAAGAAAGCTAACTGGTCAGTTAGAGATAGCAGGTTATTCACGGAGAACTTAGAGATACTCCAATTCATTTTATTTTTATACGGCGGCATTTGATTGTAAGCAGGAAAGGAGGACAAAAGTATCACTAGGCCTGTTCAATTACAAAGACTATGAAAATAATGTACTAATTACCAAGAAAAGAAATGTATTGCAGATAAAATGAAAAGGAGGAATGGATATAGAGGGTCGTCTTTAATTGTGTCTACCTTTTGAACATGGCGCCTTTTTCTTGAGCATTTTTGCTTTTTCATTATTTTCTTCTTCCTCCTCAGTTTCTTCTTCATCCTCCTTATCATCATCTTTTTCCTCTTCCACATAACTACCTTTTGAACGTCGCGACTTTTTCTTGTCTTCTTCTTCTACCATGTACTCCTCATCCTCATCGCCATCAGAAGAAGAAGTCGAACTAGTGGCCAAATATTTCTTCCCTTTTGGCTCTTCACTCTGTTGACGACCATTACTGATCATTTCTTCCTCCTCCACTCCAGCTCCTTTCTTTTCACATGCAGTTTTTCCAAGTAATTTGAAATCAAATACACCATTCCCATCGTAGTCAAAAACCAAAAAATCTCCAAACTCCAAACTGTTGTCCTCGATGAATTTCACCCATCCATCTTCGAAATAAAGGTCTCGGTTTTTTTTTACCACTCCAATTGCCCATACATTCCCAAATCGATCCCTAAGTGAAATCCTTTTAGGTACCTTCCCATTCTTGTACTCTGTAAAAGCCGTGGGGATTTTCTGTATATATATATATAAAAAAGCCTTCATTTAGTAGAAGTAACATTCTCAAATTCTTTGTCCATATTTATCATACATAAAAGCAGCCAATATTAGGCGGAAAAATATTTCACGTAAACTCAAGTTTGAAACTTTTGAGGTTATAAATCAAGTATTTCAGATACTAAAATTTAGTAACTAAAGAACAAATTAAATCAGAGGCACTCTCTGGTTTTACTGCAAAGTAACTTGGGCTTCTTTTTTTTTTCAATTTTAGCTCGAGCAAGAAACTATTTATATTCGGTAGCCGAAAAATATAATTTTTGTATATAACATACAGAATATATATACAGTCAATCCACTCTATAACAACCTCGTTTGTTCCGAATATTTTTGAATGTTATAGCAAAATGTTGTTATATAGAACATATATCATAACATAACCTGAAAATTGATTCCGGAAAAGCTTGGCTTTTCTAGTGAAGTGTTGTTATATAAGGATTTGTAATAGAGAGGTCTGAGTGTATGACTATTATTTTGAGAGCGGCTAAACCAATGGTCATTTGCTATTGCAATCAGCAACGTATGACATTTAAGGACTGAATATAATGTAACATTGCAAATCTGTGACATCTATTACGTAGTCCAATCATATACTATGATTAAACTCCAAAATGATGATTTAGGAAAGGGGTTATGCTCTGAACTGATTTAATTATAAAATACTCTAAAATTAACTTAGCGTTAAGAAAAATATAATAATACTATAGTTACAGCTTTGTAACTTTATCCATATCTAATGCTGATTACATCTTACTCGTAAAAACGAATTTTATAGTGTAAGCTATGGATTCATGTGAACTCAATAATTTACGCTCATATCTTGTATATTTGTTACAAAACTCACTAAATAAGTACAATAAATAATAGATCTCGAACCCATTAAATCAAATATAGAATCACGAAACTGAAATCTTAGAGTTCAAATCCTGAATTCGTCCTTTTACTGTTTTTACTTCCCCTTCCCCTAGCCCACGTCTCCAATAATTAAGTTAGAAAACAAAAAGAATTCTAGAAAAGAGTGGAAAAAACCCTTGATCAAATACTTGAAATAGAAGGGGGGGGGGGGGGGGGAATAGATGAGAGGAAAGTACAGTTTACCAGCTTCTGGGAGCTGTTCTCTGGATAGAAGAATTTGAAGAAGCCCTTTTCCATCTTCTTAGCATCATCCATCTCACCCTCCTCTTCTTTATTTCTATATAAAAAAATTGCTTTGTTTTTCCCCCCAAAGTTTACCTTAACCTTGTAATTAGGCTAGAAAACTGAAACCTTGTGGACAAGTAAAGATTTTTGTAATCTGAATAGTGATTACATAAATTTTTAGATTTGTCATAGTTTCTTTGTCAAGTAATAAATGTAGAAAATGATATCAATTGAGAAATGTGAGGAGTTATTGTGTATGAGCTGGGATTTTCCCATTTTGGATTTGAAGAATTCAGATAGTTTTTTCCTGCAGCATTGCAAAAAAAGGAAACTCTATTATTTTACTCACTGTATTGCAATAATTCAGTCAATGCCAATCCTTTTTACGTTAGTAATTCAAGATGTGTAACTATCATCTTTTTGCAATTAGTGAAAACTCTGTTTAGCTTTTATCAGTTTATAGGAAAACTTTTTCTGAAATATCATGGTAGTTGGATTATATTCGTAGCAAGATCCCTTTTTGGCCATTATCCTCAAAAAGACTCACCCGTTAAGAGAAGAAAAAAAAGAGCACATTTGCATCTGACTCATCTTTGACTAAATTACTTTTATAAATTACTTCGAAAAGAATTTTGTTCATAAACTCTAGTTATTAAATGCTTTACGGAGCTGATAATTTAAAAATTAAAAGCTCAAAGGTAAGCATCCGCAAATCACGGATAATTGCGCGGAATAAGTGAATTTCCCTCAATACTACTTAACTCCATCAAGTCTGTACGAGTAATGAACAAGTATAGAGAAACTTGGATTGGTTGTTGACTAATGGAAATCATGAGAGAAAAAAGATGCACAAACAAAATGGGGCAGAAAGAACATCAAGAAAATAACCTCTGCATTTCATTATGGACATGTTAACAGCTAGATATCCAATTGGAAAAAAGAGAAAGAAGACCATGAAATAGAAATCACCTATAGAGAGTATTTGTTCAGACAGCTACAAGTGTGTCAATTTCTTACGTGTAGCACGAAATATATGCACCTTCAACATAAGTTCATCAGCCTGAATGTCGTTGATCAACTCAAAGACACAAGTATCTCCTACAAGTAAATCATTATCTCTAACAAATTTCACCCATCCTTTGCTTAGAAACATTAACGTTTTCCTCCTAACGCAATGCGTATTCCACTTATTGCCATCACAATCTTGAAGTTCAACTGCTACTGAAGTCTTTGGCATATAATCTTGAACAAATTCAGGTGGTATATACTGCAGAGTAGGACAAATTGCAAACTAAGAACATATTGAGATATAAAGCAGTTTACGCCGAAAAAAGTGAGACCTTTAGTTTAATGTATAGGTAGAACCGTAGAAAACTCACCAGAATATAGTTCCGTACTACATTATATACTCCAAGAATTGTCATGAAGTAAGGATTTGCTGGCATTAACATTTTGGCAGCATTAGTGGCCGCTTTCGCTTCAGCAGCCCTTGGTCGCCCTCTTTTGCGACGATTATAAGGCCTTCCCCGCCCTACAGATTTCTCCTCTAGCTGGCCGGTGAATGATTTCTTTGTATCTGCAATTCATCAAATTAACTTTCAATGTGATACGGATAAGTTTTCGAGCTTACAATTTTCTGTTGGAAAAACAAACTAATCGGTCTTGCAATTGCTTCTATTTGAAGATACAGGTCCGAATGCATCTGAAGTCTCTATATGCTTACTTTCGTTGAGCCGAAGACAGTTTTTTCCAATAGATAGTGTTGGTTCAGATACACTACAAGTTTGTAAATTTGTTGAATTTTCTTCCACCCGAGAGCGAAATATGTGCACCTTCAGCATAAGTTCATCAGTCTGAAGGTCCTTGATCAACTCAAAGACACAAGCATCTCCTACCAATAAACCCTTATCCCTAACAAATTTAAACCACCCTCCGCTTAAAAATAGATGCATTCTGCTCCTATTGCAACAAGCTTTCCACTTATTTCCAGCAGAATCTTGAAGTTCAATTAGTTCTGAAGTCTTTGGCATATATTCTCGGACAAAATCACTTGGTATATTCTGCAGATTATGACAAGTCACTAAGTATGTGTCAAGAAGAATGCGAGATTAATATACGTGAGTTTGAACATATTGAGATATAAAGCAGTTCACAGTGAAAAAAGTGACACCTTTAGTTTAATCCATAGGCACAAAGGCTCACCAGAATACAGTTCCGTAATACGTTATATTCTACAAGAATCTGCATGAAATAAGGATTTTCCGGCTTGAACATTTTGGCGGCAATAATGGCCGTGTTCTTTTCTGTTGCTTTTGCTCGTCCTATTTTGTGAGGCCTTCCACGCCCAACAGGTTTCTCCCATTGCTGGCCGTTGAATGAATTCCTTGTATCTGCAATTTATCAAATTAGCTCTCAATATCATGCGAATGAGTTTTTGAGCTTACAAATTTCTGTTGGTAAAAGAAACTAACCAGTCTTGCAATTAATTCTATTTGAAGATATTGGTCTGGAAGTATCTGAACTCTCTGTATACTTACTTTCATTCAACTGAAGTATATCGTTTTTACTTCCCTCTTGTGCATTATTTGGATTAGCCACACCTCCAGTTACAGCTGAAGAATATATAGGAGTATCCATATTCTGCTGAACTAATTTGCCCATGGGTGGCTTCGTTAAATTGCTATCACCCGAAATGTTTAAATTCTTTTCATTTAACACCCGTCCCTCGTCATGCAATTTGTTTGATCTGCTTCTTGTAGCATAGAAATGCCGAAATTTACTCCTTCCGGGTGCAATTTTGTGTCTTTTGGCTCCAGATGACTTAGCTGAACTCTCTGGTCCTTGCTCGGTTACCAAGGGATCCACAATTTCAACAGAGCTCTCGTCATCTTTATCATCACCAAAATAGCAGATTATTTCCTTCCCGTAAGATAGGTTCTGACTAATGGCACCTAATTTAGCATTACAATGATCCTTACACTGATAATCAATCTCAGTAGCGTTGAGGTCAAATATGTGAACATCGAAATGTGAGTTCTTCCCATATTTGAAGAGTAAAAAGTACCAGCACCCGATAAAATGATGTTCCATAAATTCTCGCCAACCATCATGAAGCCAAATCATTTTACCAGCCTTCTTCACACTCACACACCAAAAATCATCAGTCGGAACAATAAGCTTGACAGTGTCAAGGAGATCATCCCCATGTTCCTGGACAAAGGGATCTGGCATGCGCTGCACACAGAAATAATAACAAACATATGGTGGTGTAGCAATTGTAATCTTAATTAGAAATATACAATAGAAAACTCATACATCAGATTTTTCTCAGTTTCAAACGGAGCGTTTATCCACCAGCAAGCAGAAAAAACGTTCTTACCAGAACGCAGGAGACGAGAGACTAGAAGAGCAATGACTAACAATCCCGAGGATATAAAAATTTGAGTGCAACAGTGTAATGAAAAGCCAAAGAATAGCAGATTTGCTATAGATACTGAAGTATCAATATATGAAATGATGCCACGAGTATCTCTAGTTTCTGGTTCTTTATGAACTATGGATTATCCATCTTTTCTTTGCCGAAAAAAGGTAGAAGTACGCAATCCAATATAACTTAAGGAAAGGTCGAACAACTCCTTGAAGAAGTACTGACAATGTTACTTGCAGCATCAAATTCTGTCACTAGAATGACATATTGTACATAAAATCTTCATCATTTTTAAGTCTTCATCATTGCAAAAAAAAACAAAGCCCTTTGTGCAGTGTCATGTAAAATGTAAGAAGAAAATTCAAAACGTCCAATGACATATGCTAGACGATCGTTACAGAGGCAATCCTAGAGAAAGGATGACAGCGATGATACAGAGGGTCACGCTCATACATGTTATCTGACCCTTCTACGTGATAACATGAGTGACTCAAACTATCATAAAAGAGAATTTCTTCAACCATGGTTTCATGGTAAGATTTGCTTAGTGGTCATAAAAAACTAGAAAAGTTATTTTTGGGTTATTCTCTACATAGCTTAATCAGCTTGCTTTTTCAGGCACAAAATTACAAAATTTCCATCAATGACTATACTCTTAAGTTGTCACAATCTAATAGCAAATAAGAAAAGAAAAAATTGGAAAAATATAAATCAAGGAACATTTCTGAGATCGGAGCCAGCAAAATATAGGAGTTTAGATATGTTTCCACTCGTTCCCAAACTTTTACCTTCATTTACACTATTGAATAAGGCAAAAAGGGATGACCAATTAAACATCATCAATTCTCATTTAGGTGCAGGACATCAATTCAAGAACCAGGATATATACACTGCAAAAGCTGAAGATTTTATGCATGAAGGTCTTTTATATAACATTGTCAGAGCTAAACACAACCTTACTCATCCTAGAATCAGATGTGCACATCGCCATATCGAATTTAAAATGCAACAGTGACATAGCTTATGAATCACCATGATAAATGATAATATAACCATCCATCAGCCCATAGGATCATTGTTTTCACTTATGTACACAAACTGAAAATATTTCGGTATTTTTAATTAGAATCATTGCAACGTATGTGCAGCCAATGCATATGCACCTACTATTTTTGGTTGACCTCATATATAGTTGAAGTATATGTTTATGCTGTGTTCCTACTGATTGTGCACCCACTAACAATTTTGGATCCATCTCTGAGAATCATTGGCTTACATGTGGAGTATAGTAGTTTCAAACCATCTAAAGATTCTACAAATCAAGACACGCAGCCTAAACTAGAAATCAAGATTCTAAGCTAATCGTGTCGACAAGAAGGGTTGCTCCAATGATCAGCACCTCCCACCTACAACCCAAGGATTGTGGGTTTGAGTCATCAAAGGAGCGATAGATCCAACAAAGGGGGTAAAAGGGGGGGAATCAAAGGGGAGGGGAATAAAAAAAAAATCGTATCGAGATTGGTCATGGGTTTTCATGAAACGACCTTTTGTTCATATATTAGTTTATGAGTTCAACTTCTATGCACTACAATCTTAAATTTTTACTACTATTAGGTCACCTAAAAGACAACAACTTGTAATCGTCCATGATAAATGAAACTAGAGTAACTAGTAAAATAAGACGCTCAACCACCCTGCTACTACAACAAATTAACTTACACTATGTATATAACTTAAATCTTTTTGTTTATTTGATTTAATAATTGAGGGTTTGAGTGGCAAATTAAAGGGGGCGGAGTAGTGCTATTGAGTAAGAACTTACAAGTTGGCCGTCATCAATGACGGAGGGCTCAACGATCACGTAGAAACTGGCGGACGAGTAGGAGTAGGTTCTGGGTTCCATCCTCACGGCGTTTGCACTAAATTAACGATTTTCCGGTTGAGAAATTGGCAGAGAAAAGAGCATTGGCCATGCAGGCAAGTATCCATGTTATAACTTTATTGTAGGGTAGCAGAATTTTCGGCTTCGTAGAATATATTTCCCATAAATAACCAAAAATTATTCTAAATACGTATGACACTAATGTTATTTAGGAAATTAAATTTGACTAAGAGCTATTTTTTTTCAAAGTCGTTAAAATTAAGATAACGCTTACCCGGGGATTGTCCTATTTTAACAGTTATACCCTCATACTTTGCCGGGGCCATCCTGCATTTGTTTGAAATGAGATTTGATAAACTGATGTGGATGAATGCACGTGAAAGCCCCAAAAATTTTCATTTTTTTTCTTCTTTTCTTTTGTTTTCTTTCTTGTTTACTTCTATTCTTTTTTTATTAATTGTTATAAATAGAACTCTATTTAGAGTTAATATCTATCTTTTAAAGAGTCCTACTTTGTGGCTAAGTCATTTTTCCCCTATAAATAGAGGGGTCTTAGCCCATTGTAAATCATCCCAAAATTCAATAACAATTTCCTCTCTCTCTTTCTCTGTAATATTGTTCTTGTTCTTTTATTGTTTCATAACACGTTATCAGCACGAGACTCTACCGTCTCAAGAAGCTCTTTGAAAAGATTAAGGTATAACTTTTCTCCTCTCCTTTTCTTTTAATTATGACTGACATTATGAAAAGAAAGTTCGTTGCCCTTGAAATTTCGGGCAAGAACTATATGACATGGGTGTTGGATGCTGAAATCCATTTAGATGCAATGGGTCTTGGAGACGCCATTAAAGATAAAAATAAAGCATCTACCCAAGACTGTGCTAAGGCCTTGATTTTCTTGCGCCATCACCTTGATGAAGGGTTGAAAATAGAATATCTCACAGTCAAAGATCCACTTGTTTTGTG
>ML433808.1:116901-134945 GCA_005239525.1 Nicotiana knightiana | reverse complement strand
TGTGTGTGTATTTTTCTCCCAAAAATTGTCTCTCTCCTTCATGATATGTTCTTGGGTCTATTTATACGGTTGGGATAAACCCTACCCGTCTAAAAGACTCCTATCCTGGATTGGAAACACTTAAAAACCTTTAAAACTCGGACCTCACCGAAATAGGCACCCTGACGTTATGGGTCTAACGCCTGGGTAACGCCAGGAAACCCCTGGCGTTGTGGGTCTAACGCCTGGGTAACGCCAGGCAACCCCTGGCGTTTTGGGTATAACGCCTGGGTAACGCCAGGCAACCCCCTGGCGTTTGGGGTCTAACGCCTGGCTGTCGCCAGGCTTGTCCCGGATCGCTCCTTTTCGACTCTTGCACGTATTTTCCGACGTTTATGCTCTCATTTAGCTCGGCTTCCATTTCCAACTCACCTACACATTAAATAAACTCCATTAGGCACTCATGACGTGTATTTTTATCGTTAAAACACATAAAATGCAAGGTATATAATGCTAAAAATCATGAATTCTAGCCACACATCAGCGACACAGGGTTCGCATTTGCTAACCCTCGCAATTGTGAACCAGGGTTTGCATTTGCTAATCCTAATAGACTTAGTATACATCGTAATTGTGATACAGTCTTGGCAATTGCGAATGGGTAAAGATCGCAAATGCGAATAAATTGTTCGCAATTGCGAACATGAT
Organism: Nicotiana knightiana; assembly: GCA_005239525.1. NCBI lineage: Eukaryota > Viridiplantae > Streptophyta > Magnoliopsida > Solanales > Solanaceae > Nicotiana > Nicotiana knightiana. The sequence continues at coordinate 134,258 of ML433808.1, read as the reverse complement.
CCTATCCCGTTGGCTTCACAAATGCGAAAATGGGGTTGAATTTGCGACATTCTCCCCTCCCTTGTCTTCCTGGAAATTGTGAGCATGTTGTTCGCGTTTGCGACACATGACACCAGATTTTCCTATTTTTCAATCCAAACCACTCTAGAACGCGTCCGGAACTCATCCGAGCCCTCGAGACTCAAAAACAAACATACACACAAGTCTAAAAATATCTTACGAACTCGTTCGCGCGATCAAAACACAAAAATAATATTTAAAACTATGAATTGAACTAAAATACACATGAATTTCAAAGAAATTTTCAAGAACTTTTAAGATTACAATGAAGTGTCCGATTCCTATCAAATCAACTCCAAATGACACCAAATTTTGCAGACAAGTTCCTAATGCCATGGCACACCTACTTCAACTCCCAAAATCAAATTTTGAGCTCGATAGAAAAAAGTCAACTAACGGTCAAACTTTTCAACTTAAAATTGCCAAATTTTGGCAAATCAACACAAATCAACCTACGGACTTCCAAAATAAATTTCGGGCATATGCCCAAGTCCGAAATCACGATAAAAATCTATCAGAGTCATAAAAACACAGTTTTGGGGTCATTTTCAAAAAATGTTTGGTCAATATTTTCAAATTTAAACTTCTAAGTCAAGAATCAGGGTCCAAATCAACCCGAAAGCTTCCCCGAACAAAACTAATCAACCCTGGAAAATCATAAAGGCATAAACACACAAGTGTGAAGAAATAAAAGGGGTAACAGGGCACAATTACACAAAACAACCGATCGGGTCATTACATTCTCCCCCTCTTGAAACAAACATTTGTCCTCGAACGTGAATAAGGACATACCTGAAGTGGTGAATAGATGAGGTAAACGACTCCGCTTGTCGAGCTCGGTCTCCCAGGTCCCCTTTTCGACTGGATGACCCCTCCATTGAACCTTTACTGAAGCAATATCCTTTGATCTGAACTTCCGGACCTGTCGATCCAAGATAGCCACATGCTCCTCAATGTAAGTCAAATCCTCGTCCAACTGGACTGTGCTGAAGTCTAGAACATGAGACAGATCACCATAATACTTCCGGAGCATAGAGACATGGTACACTGGATGAACCAGAGATAAGCTAGGTGGAAACAAAAGCTTGTAGGACATCTCTCAGATCCCCTCAAGGATCTCAAAATGTCTGATATACCTAGGGCTCAACTTTACCTTCCTCCCGAACCTCATCAAAACCTTAATGGGTGAAACCCGGAGCAAGACTCGCTCTCCAACCATGAATGATAGATCATGAGTCTTCCAATCTGCATAAATCTTATTTCTAGATTGGGCTGCACGAAGTCGATCCTGGATCATCTTGACCTTCCCCAAAGCATCTCGAACCAGACCCCTGCCTAATAACTTGGCTTCTCCTAGCTTAAACCACCCAACTGGAGAACGACATCATCTCCCATATAAGGTCTCATACAGAGCTATCTGGATACTCAACTGGTAGCTGTTGTTGTAGGAAAACTCTGCAAGTGGCAAGAACTGATCCCAGGCACCCTGAAATCCATAATACAAGCATAAAACAAATCTTCCAATATCTGAATAGTGCGCTCAGACTATTCGCCCGTCTGAGGGTGAAATGTTGTACTCAACTCAACCCATATTCCTAGATCACGTTGTACGGCCTTCCAGAAATACAATATGAACTGTGTATCCCACTCAGAGATGATGGATACCTGTACGCCATAAATTCATACAATCTCAAGGATATAAACCTGAGCCAGCTCCTTTGAAGAATATGTAGTCACTACAGGAATGAAATGAGCCGACTTGGTCAACCTTTCCACAATCACCCATACTGCATCAAACTTCCTATGAGTCCGTGGGAGCCCAACAACAAATTCCATGGTCACACGCTCCTATTTCCACTCAGGAATTTCAATCCACCAAAGCAAACCACCTAGCCGCTAATGATAATACTTCACCCCCTAACAATTTAGGCACCGATCTACATACTCCACTATGTCCTTCTTCATCCTACTCCACTAATAGTGATGCCTCAAGTCCTGATACATCTTAGCTGCACCTGGAAGATTGGAGTACCGCGAACTGTAGGCCTCCTGAAGAATCAACTCATGCAAACCCTCCAGATTAGGTACACATAACTGACCCTGTATCCGCAACACACCGTTATCACAAATAGTAACCTCCTTGGCATTGCGATGTTGAACCGTGTCCTTCAGGACAACCAGATAAGATTCATCATACTGACACTCTCTGATACGACCATATAGAGAAGACCGAGAAACTATGTTGGAAAGAACTCGATCGGGCTCTAAAACATCCAATCTAACAAACTGGTTGGATAAGGCCTGAACCTCCAATGCTAATGGTCTCTCCGCTACCGGTAGATATGCTAAGCTACCCAAACTATCCGCCTTTCAACTAAAGGTATCAACCACCATATTGGCCTTCTCGGTATGATATAGAATGGTGATATCGTAGTCCTTAAGTAACTCTAACTACCTCCCCTACCGCAAGTTAAGATCATTCTATTTGAAAACATCTTGTAAAATCTGATGGCTGGTTCAGCTGTAGAGACACGAAGGTAATTACCCTACCGTCTTGCATCAACACCGCACCAAGAACAACACGTGACACATCGATACACAATGTAAGACCCCGAGCCCGTGGGCAACACAAACACTCGGGCTGTAGTCAAAGTGGTCTTGAGCTTTTGAAAGCTCGACTCACATTCCTTGGTCCATATGAAAGGAGCACCCTTATGGATCAATCTGTTCATAGGTGAAACAATAGATGAGAAACTCTATATGAAACGATGATAATACCCGACCAAACCAAGGAAACTTTGGATCTCAATAGCTGAATACGACCTGGGCCAACTCTGCACCGCCTTAATCTTCATTGGATCTACCTTGATCCCCTCACTCGACACCACATGATCCAAAAACACCACCAAATAAAGCCAGAATTCACACTTTGAGAGCTTTGCGTATAACTTCTTCTTTTTCAAGGTCTGGAGCACGATCCTCAAATGCTTCTCATGATTAGGGGTGTTCATAAAAACCCTAAAACCGAACCAAACCGAAAACCGAACCGAACCGACCAAATAAACCGATACGTTTTAGGTTTGGTTTGGTTTTGGTTTTGAATTTTAAAAACCGATCAAATTTGGTTTGGTTTTGGTTTTAATAAAAAAAATAACCGAAAAAAAATCGAACCAAACCGTCTATAGAAGTAGCTATTTAAATTTATTATTATACCTATATATATGTACATTTTTATATAAAGTTTCTAAAATGTTATGGTAAATATTAGTCGTTTGTATTTTAAGTCTAGTTCTTTGTTATTACAATAATTTAATTATTTTCCATTACATTCTAGTTTGATTGATAGTTTACTTTTACTAAGTACAAGAATTATTTCATGTTAAAAATAATCGATTTTTAATTGAGTAATTAAATTATTCATCACTATTTTATTCAGTAATTATCAATATATCATGGTAAATGATAGATTTCTCAAAGAGCAATTGATTTGATAGTGTTACGTTGAAAATGTAGTCTCGGAATATGTGTTTGATAGTGTATGTCTCATATTTAAGAAAAAACCGATAAATAACCGAAAAAACCGATAAAAACCGATAAAAAACCGAATCGCTAAAAAACCGACTTAATTGGTTTGGTTTGGTTCCAAAATTTTAAAAATCGACTTACTTGGTTTGTTTTTTTTAGGAAAAAAACCGATCCAACCGAATCATGAACACCCCTACTCATGATATTCCCGATTGCAGGAGTATACCAAGATGCCGTCAATAAACACAATGACTAATAAATCAAGATAAGGCTAGAATACATTGTTCATTAGGTGCATAAATGCTGCTGGGGCGTTGGTCAACCCAAATAATATCACGAGGAACTCGTAGTAGCCATACCGAATCCTAAAGGCAGTCCTCAGAATATCCTGATCCCGAATCTTCAGCTGATGATTACCTGATCACAAATCAATCTTGGAGAACACTCTAGCACCCTGTAGCTGATCAAATAGGTCATCAATGCATGGTAACAGATACCCGTTCTTTACTGTAACCTTGTTCAACTGGTGATAATCAATACACATTCGTATATAACCATTTTTCTTCTTCACAAACAACATCGGAGCACCCTGCGACACACTAGGCCGAATGAATCCCTTATCAAGAAACTCTTGAAACTTCTCCTTTAACTCCTTCAGCTCCTCTGGGGCCATACAATATGGTGGAATAGAAATGGGATGAGTGAAAGAAAATAAGTCAATACCAAAATTGATATCCCTGTTGGGTGGAATGCCCGGAAGATCTGCCGAGAACACATCTGGAATGACTCTTACTACCGGAACTAACTCAACGGTAGGAGTATTAGCACTGACATCCCGTACAAAGGCTAGATAAGCATTACACCCATTCTCAACCATCCGCTGAGCCTCTAGAAATGAGATAATCCTGCTAGGAGCATTATCTAATGCACCCCTCCAGTCTAACCATGGTAAACGTAGCATATCTAGCGTCACAGTCTTGGCTAACAATCAAGAATAACATGATACAACGACAACCAATCCATGCCCAAGATAACATCAAAGTCTACCATGTCTCAAAACCACCTATAACAACTAAACACGATCGATACACACGGTCCAAAACAATAGAATCTCCCACAAGCATGGACACATAAACATGAGAACTCAAGGAATCACGAGATACATCCAAATACGGAGCAAAGTAAGATGAAACATATGAATAAGTGGATCCCTGAACAAATAAGATTGATGCATCTCTTTGGAAAACTAGAACCATACCTATAATGACTAAGTCTGAAGCAACTACCTCTATCCAACTCGGAAGAGCATAGAATCTGGCCTGGCCTCCCCCTCTAGGGCGACCTCTACTCGCCTGTCCCCTACCCCTAGCTGGATAAGAGGGTGGAGCAACGACTAGGGTAGCAATCATTGCCTGATAAGTGTGTGGACCTGATTAAATCAGTGGAGCCTGAGTAGTCTAGGAATTTGCACCCATACTGAGTCTAGGGCAGTCTTTGACCATGTGGCGGGTATCACCACACTCAAGATAAGCTCTCATAGGGTGTGGCGGCTGGGATTGGATCAGTCTTGGTCAGATGGACTGACCGCTGAAGGCACCCTGTGCAGGAGGTGCACTAGAAAGTGGCTGAGCAATGTGTGCAACTTGAGATCTCGGAACAACCGGAGCACCACTAGAAGTTGGAAGTGTTGAGTGAACTAGATAGATCAAATAGCCCCTACCATGATGGCCCGAAGCTACAACGTGACCACCACTAAATCCTACCGTTCCTCGATACCTGTTGGCCTTCCTATCATCTCTATCACAGTCTTGCATACCCTCCAACCTTCGTGCAATCTCAACCACCTGCTGATACGGAGTGTCTAACTCCAACTCCCTAGCCATCCTGAATCTAATACTCTGGTTGAGCCCCTCAATGAATTAATGGACTCACTCCCTTCCTGTGGAAACCAAGGATGGTGCATGCCTGGACAAATCATTAAATCGGACAGCATACTCTGACAATGATATAGTACCCTAGCGCAACCTCTCAATCTTCACGTGCCAAGAATCCCGAAGGGTCTGAGGAACAAACTCTCCAGAAGAACTCTAAAAACCGATCCCATGTAAGTAAAGATGAATCGGCTGGGCTACCTACTTCGTACGCTCGCCACCACTGATATGTTGCTCCCTTCAGCTGGAATGTAGTAAAAGCCACCCCTTTCGTCTCCACAATTCCCATAGTGCAGAGAATGCGGTGCCACTCCTCAAGAAAACCATGTGCATCCTCTGAAGCCAAACCATTTGAAGTAGGAGGGTGGTACTTCTTGAATCTCTCGAGCCTAAGTTGTTCCTCCTCAGATGCTGCTGCCCTAACCACGGTCTGAACCGGAGGGACATGTTGTACCGGTATTACCTATGGGACCTGGTCAAGCTGGACCCGCTGCTCTAGGGTACAACCCGCGGGTGTTTGTGCTCCAACCCTACCTTGAGATGTAGCCCAATTTCCCTCTATAGTATTCGTGATGACACCTACTCTCTATGACTTGGTAAGTCTAACAGTATTGATAACTGAACAGATGTAAATTAACAAATTTCTGAAAACAATTGAACAAAATTTAAAAATCCTTTTGAAAACATAATCTCACACAACACACCCCAAAACCGGTGGAACTGAGTCAAAAGCTCTGCAGAGTATAACAAGGGTAACTACTACATCAGTGTCCGAATGTAAATACAACAGTAAATGAGGATAAGGGATGGTGACTCCGAGGCATGCAAAAGCCGAGAAGGCATAACTTGACGTTGATAAAACAACTAGCAGGAATCTCTATCTACCGACACGAGCAGATGTACCTCGATCAACACAAAAATGTGCAGAAGCGTAGTATGAGTACACCACAATGGTACCCAGAAAGTATCGAGCCTAACCTCAGTAGAGTAGTGACGAGTTCAGGTCAAGACACCTACTAGATATAAATAAAATATATAAAATCAATAAGGATAAATAAGGAAGGCATGAAATAGCTGATACGAAACAAGATAATAACCCGAACATATAAATTTAACATGGGAACACGTAAAAGGAACAACGGAAGAAAACTCAAGCAGTCCTATACGGACAACAACTGCTAGAATAAATGGGAACAAAGAAACAAGAAAAATTTCCACCAAAAACTCTTCGTAACATAAAATCAACAACAAGACTCACAACGAGGTATCGCCTCGTATATAATAAAATCAGATAGAGGTACGACCTCGTATAATCAAGAATCATAACCAAGGTATCACCTCATATTCACATTTCTCAAAATCTCAATCTTTCATTATACCGCCATGTGAGCCTTACTTTTGAAAATAAGTTTTGGAAAACAGTTTTCCCGAAATAGCTACACGCATTTTAGCGCACCTTATGACGTCGCGTGCCTTTATGTAGTTCCCCTACAAGAAACACACACATAAGTCCCACCTTATACCGCTTCATGCATATCAACCCAAGACTTATGTCGCCGCATACGCGTCAATATCATATCACAATAACAATTCGCATTACAACTGCCCATAGATTACAACTTGCCAACAACAACAATATCAATGTTTCCACAACCATGGCTCCACCACAACGTACATGAGAATATCAATAACAATATTGGATGAAAAATTCTCAATAAGGTTGATGTTTCAACAATAACCAATAGCGCCTCAACGCATTAATGACTTCCACAACTTCAACACCAAATAACTCAACAATAAGAGAAATAATGTATAATCACAATATTGGATAAGACTAACTTCACAATAATGGAGATACTATTCAACAATGAGTCTCAAATAATGGAAATCAACTAGTAAAGGGATAACATAAACAATTACTTCAAGTAACGAAAATCAATATGGAAAGAGGTAACACAAAAAATAACCTCGACAATGATAATTAACAGTGAAGAGATAGCATGTAACAGTAAAAGAGACAACAAGTTCAACTAAAACATGTGAGTAATTTAGCAAGTAGGATGTAGAGCAAATACTAACAAGTCAACTAAGGCATTTAAGGATAGTCTAACACAATTAAGGATAATTTGACTATGACAATTTAGAACATAATATGGCATTTCGTTTAAAGCATGGAAATAGTCTAAGTAGCCTAAACCGGTCAAATACTACGTACAACTCGTGTACCTACTCGTCACCTTGCGTACACAGATTTCACTTAGCACAATTGAATCAAACAATACAAATTCTAAGGGGTAGTTTCCCCACACGAAGTTAGGCAAGACACTTACCTTAATTAGGCCAATTCAAAACTCGGAAATAGATTTTACCTTACAATCCTCTTCCACCCGGCTCAAAGCTAACCAAAATTGACTCAATAACATCGAACGATGCTAGGGAATTGAATATCAATAGATAAGGTTAAGATCTTTACACTTTTTCTAAAAAGTCAACAAAAGTCAACCCGGGGCTCGCGCCGTCAAAACCCGGGTCCAATGGTAGATTTCCTCTACCCATGACCCTCGAGGTCATATATGTGATTAGTTTTAAAATTCGAGTCCAAATTGACTCTCAAAACTAAATTTCTTATTTTTCAAAAACTTGACAAAGTTTCACCAATTTCTACTTTGATTCACATGATATTGATGTTAAAATCTAAGATATGTTGATAGAATATGATTATAAATAGACTAGAATCACTTATCCAAGGTTTGTAGGTGAAAATTCCCTTTCCAAATCAACTCCTACCGAATCTAGGGTTCAAAAATGAGAGAATAAGTTCAAAAATCCCGTCTCCCAACCCTTTAACTAGTTGCAGTTGTCGCATTTGCGACCCTCGCAATTGCGAACCAAGGCTCGCATTTGCGAACCCTGACAAACTTAGATTTTATAATAATTTTGGATACATTCTTGGAAATTGCGAACTGGTAAAAATATCATACGAACTCGCTCGCACGATCAAAACACCAAAACAACATCTAAAACTACGAATTGAACTCAAAAATGTATGAAATTCAAAGAATTTTCAAGAACTTCTAAGATTACAACCAAGCTTCCGATTTCTATCAAATAAAATCCAAACTCCAAATCAGTTCCAGGCATACGCCCAACTCCAAAATGACGACACGAAGCTATCGAAGTCATAAAAACACAGTCTGAGGTCATTTTCATAAAAGTCAAAGTTTGGTTAACATTTCAAACTTAAACTTCTAAGTCAAGAATCATGGGTCTAAATCAACGGGAAAGCTTCCTGGAACAAAACTAATCAACCTGGTAAGTCATAAAGGCATAAACACACAAGTGTGAAGAAATAAAAGGGGTAACGGGATTACACAAAACGACCGACTGGGTCATTACACTCTCCCCCTCTTAAAACAATCGTTCGTCCTCGAATGTGCATAAGGACATACCTTAAGTGGTGAATCGATGAGGATAACGACTCTGAATGTCGTGATCGGTCTTCCAGGTCGCCTCCTCGACCGGATGACCCCTCCATTGAACCTTTACTAAAGCAATATCCTTTGATCTCAACTTTCAGACCTGGAGGTCCAAGATAGCCACATGCAACTCAATGAGAGTCAAATCCTCGTCCAACTTGACTATGCTAAAGTCTAGAACATGAGACAGATCACCATTATACTTCCGGATCATAGAGGCATGGAACACCGAATGAACTGCAGATAAATTAGGTGGCAATGCAAGCTTGTAGGAAACCTCTCCAATCCTCTCAAGGATCTCAAAAGGTTCGATATACCTAGGGCTCAAATTTTCCTTTCTCCCGAACCTCATCAAACCCTTTATGGGTGAAACCCGGAGCAAGACTAGCTCTCCAACCATGAATGAAACATCATGAATCTTCTGATTCACATAGCTCTTATGTCTAGATTGGGTTGTACAAAGTCGATCTTGGATCATCTTGACCTTCTCCAAAGCATCTCGAACCAGATCCGTGCCTAATAACTTGGCCTCTCCTGGCTTAAACCACTCAACTGGAGAACGACACCGTCTCCCATATAGAGCCTCATACAGAGCCATCTTGATACTTGACCTGTATATGTTGTTGTAGGAAAACTCCGCAAGTAGAAAGAACTGATCCTAAGCACCCCCGAAATCCATAACACAAGCACGAAGCATATCCTCTAATATCTGAATAGCGCTTTCGGACTGTCCGTTTGTTTGAGGCTAAATTGCTGTATCAAATCAACCCATGTGCCTAGCTCATGTTGTACATCCTTCTAGAAACGCGATATGAACTATGTAATCCAGTCAGAGATGATAGATAAAGTCGGACAATCTCGCGAATATAAACCTGAGCCAACTTCTTTGAAGAATAGGTAGTCATTACCGGAATGAAATGAACCGACTTGGTCAACCTGCCACAATCACCCATACTGCATCAAACTTCCTCTGAGTTTGTGGGAGCCCAACAACGAAGTCCAAGGTCACACACTTCCATTTTTACTCAGGAATCTCAAGCCGTTGAAGCAAACCACCTGGCCGCTGATGCTCATACTTCACCTGCTAACAATTTAGGCACCAAGCTACATACTCCACTATGTCCTTCTTCATCATCCTGCACAAATAGTGCTGCCTCAAGTCTTGATATACCTTAGCTGCACCCGGATGAATAGAGTACCGCAAATTGTGGGCCTCTTAAAGAATCAACTCACGCAAACCATCCACATTGGGTACACATAATCGGCCCTGCATCCGCAACACACCATCATCCGCAGTAGTAACCTCCTTGGCATCACCATGCCGAACCGCGTCCTTGAGGACAAGCAAATATGGGTCGTCATATTGAATCTCTCTAAAACGGTCATATAGAGAAGATCGAGAAACCATGCATGCAAGAACTCAACCGAGCTCTGAAACTTCCAGTCTGACAAACTGGTTGGATAAGGCCTGAACGTCCAATGCTAATGGTCTCTTCGCTACTAGTAGATATGCTAAGCAAACCAAACTCTCCGCATTTCAACTCAAGGCATCAGCCACCACATTAGCCTTCTCAGGATGATATAGAATGGTGATATCATAGTGCTTAAGTAACTCTAACCACCTCCCTGCCTCAAGTTAAAATCTTTCTGTTTGAACAAATGCTGTAGACTTTGGTGGTTGGTAAAGACCTCACAAGGAACCCAACACAAATAATGTAGCCAGATCTTCAACGCATGAACAATGGCGGCCAACTCCAAATCATGGACTGAATAATTGTTCTCATGAGTATTCAGCTGTCACAACACGTAGGCAATCACCCTACCGTCTTGCATCAACACCGGGCTAAGGCCAGTACGTGATGCATCACAGTACACAATATAAGACCCTGAGCCTATAGGCAACACCTTCATTGGCGCTGTAGTCAAAACAACCTTGAGCTTTTGAGAGCTCGACTCACACTCCTTGGTCCATATGAAAGGAGCACCCTTCTGGATCAATCTGGTCATTGGTGAAATACTAGATGAGAATCCCTATACGAAACGACGATAATACCCGGCCAAACCAAGGAAACTTTGGATCTCAATAGCTAAAGACGGTCTGGGCCAACTTTACACCGCCTCAATCTTCTTCGGATCTACCTTGATCCCCTCACTCGACACCACATGTCCCAAAAATGCAACTGAATCAAGCCAGAATTCACACTTTGAGAAATTTGCATATAACTTCTTCTCTTTCAAGGTCTGGAGCACGATCCTCAAATGTTTCTCATGATCTTCCCGACTACGGGAGTATACCAAGATGTCGTCAATAAACACATTGATGAATAAATCAAGATAAGGTTGGAATACACTGTTCATCAGGTGCATAAATGCTGGTGGGGAGTTGGTCACCACAAATGACATCAAGAGGAACACGTAGTGACCATACCGAGTCCTAAAGGCAGTCTTCGGAATATCCTGATCCCCAATCTTCAGCTAAAGATAGCCTGACCGCAAATCAATCTTAGAGAACACTCTGGCACCCTGTAGCTGATCATATAGTTCATCAATACATGTAAACATATACATGTTCTTCACTGTGACCTTGTTAAACTAATGATAATAAATACACATTCGCATATAACCATCCTTCTTCTTCACAAACAAGACTGGAGCAACCTGCGACACACTATGCCGTATGAATCACTTATCAAGAAACTCTTGCAACCTCTTCTTTAACTTCTTCAGCTCCGATGGGGCCATATGATATGGTGGAATATAAATGGGGTGAGTTCCCGGCAATAAGTCAATACAAAAATCAATATCCTTATCGAGTGGCATGCTCAGAAGATTTGCTGGGAACACATCTTGAAAGACTCTTACTATCGAAAACTCAACGGTAGGAGTATCAACACTGACATCCCGCACAAAGGCTAGATAGGCATTACACCCCTTCTCAACCATCTGTTGAGCCTCTATAAATGAGATAACAATGCTAGGAACATTATCTAATGCACCCCTCCACTCTAAGCGTGGTAAACTTGGCATAGCTAGCGTCACGGTCTTGGCGTGACAATCAAGAATAATATGATAGGGTGACAACTAGTCCATGCCCAAGATAGCATCAAATTCTACCATGTCTGAAAACCACCAATAACAACTAAACACGATCGATACACACGGTCCACAATAATAGAATCTTCCATGGACGTGGACACATAAACAAGAGAAATCAAGGAATCATGAGATACATCCAAATATGGAGCAAAGTAAGATGACACATATGAATAAGTGGATCCCGGATCAAATAAGACTGATGCATCTCTATGGAAAATCGGAAGAGCATAGAATCTGGCCTGGGCTCCCCATTTAGGGAAACCTCTACCCGCCCATCCCCTTCCCCTAGCTGGCTGAGAGGGTGGAGTAGAGGCTGGGGTAGCAATCATGGCCTAAGATGTATGAGGTCCTGACTGAGTCCGTGGAGCCTGAGTAGTCTGGGAAGTTGCACCCCTACTAAGTCTGGTGCAGTCTCTGACCATGTGGTGGGTATTACCACACTCAAATTAATCTATCGGAGATTGTGGCGGCCGGGACTGGATCGGTCCTGGTCAGGTGGACTGACCACTAAAGGTACCAGTGCAGGAGGTGGACTAGAAAGTGGCTGAGCAAAGTGTGTAACCTGAGATCTCGGAACAACCGGAGCACCACTAGAAGTTAGAAATGCTGAGTGACCTGGACAACTTACGTAGCTCCTACCATGACGGGTTGGAGATTCAGCGCGACCACCACTAAATCCTCTCGTTCCATGAGACCTCTTGGCCTCCCTATCATCTCTATCACGGTCTCGCATACCCTCCAACCTCTGTGCATTCTCAACCACCTGCTGATATGGAGTGTCAGACTCAAACTCCCTAGTCATGCTGAATCTAATACTCTTGTTGAGCCCCTCGATGAATCGATAAACTCACTCCCTGACTATGGAAACCAAGGCTGGTGCATGCTTGGACAGATCACTGAATGGAATACTCCGCGCGCCAAGAATCCTAAAGGGTCTGGGAACAAACTCTCTCAAGAAGAACTCTGAAAACCGATCTGATGTAATTAAAGCTGCCTCGGTTGCTACCTACCTCGTACGCTCGCCACCACTGATATGCCTCTCCCTTCAGCTGGAATATAGTAAAAACAACCCCTTTCGTCTCCACAATGATCATAGTATGGAGAATGCAGTGACACTCCTCATGAAAACCATGTGTATCCTCTGAAGCCAAACCACTGAAAGTAGGAGGGTGGTACTTCTTGAACCTCTCGAGTCTAAGCTCCTCCTCCTCCTCCTCAGATGCTGCTGCCCTAACCACGGGATGAACTGAAGCAATATGCTGTACCGGTATAACCTCTGGGACCTGATCAACCTAGACCCGTTGCTCAAGGGTACATGCCGCGGGTGTCAGTGCTCCTCCCCTAGCCTTAGATGTGGCTTAATTTCCCTCCGTAGGATGTCGTGATGGCACATAATCTCTACGACTAGGTAAGCCTAATTATAATGATAATTGAATATATATAAATTAACAAATTACTAAAAACAATTGAACAATAGATAAAAACCTTTCGAAAATAGAATCTCACACTACACACCCCAAAATTGGTGGAATTGGGTCATAAGCTCTACAAAATATAACAAAAGTAACTACTACATCACTGTCCGAAAGTAAATACAATAGTAAATGAGGATAAGCGAAGGTGACTCCGAGGCCTACGGACTCCAAGCAGGGATACCTTGAAGTTTCGATAAAATAGCTAGCAGGAATCTCTATCTACCGGCACAAGCCGACATACCTAGATCCGCACAAAAATGTGCAAAAGCATAGTATGAGTAAACCAGAATGATACCCAGTAAGTATCGAGCCTAACCTCAGTAGAGTAGTGATGAGGTTAGGTCAAGACACCTACTAGATATAAATAAACAATATAAAATCAATAAGGATAAATAAGGGAAGTCATGAAATAGATGATACGAAACAAGATAATAACCTGGACATATATCAAAATTTAACATGGGAACACGTAAAAGGAACAACAGAAGAAAACTCAAGTAGTCATATATGGGCAACAACAGCTAGAACAAATGAGTCGCAATGCGGAGTGTTTGGGCAGTTTAGCATATCTATTCGCAGCAGAGAGACCATTAGCCTTGGATGTTCAGGCCTTGGCCAACCAGTTTGTTAGATTTGATGTATCTGAGCTGAGCCGAGTTTTAGCTTGTGTGGTTTCTCGGTATCCCCTTTATGATTGTATAAGAGAGGGTAAGTATGACCACGGTTCAGCACGATGATGCCAATAAGGTCTCACTATTGGAGATGACAGTGTATTATGGATGCATGGCGGCTGTGTGTGCCTAATGTATATGGCTTGCATGAGTTGATTCTTCAGAAGCCTCACAGTTCATAGTACTCCATTCATCCAGGTGCCACGAAGATGTATCAGAACCTGAGGCGACATTATTGGTGGAGGAGAATGAAGAAGGACATAGTGGAATATGTATCTCGATGCCTAAATTGTTAACATGTGAAGTATGAGCATCAACGGCCAGGTGGATTTCTTCAGAAGTTAGAGATTCCCGAGTGGAAATGGGAGCAGATTACTATGGATTTTGTTATTAGTCTACCACAGACTCAGAGGAAGTTCGATGCAGTTTGGGTGATTGTGGATAGATTGACCAAGTCAGCTCATTTCATTCTAGTGGTGACTACTTACTCTTCGGAGCAGCTGGCTCATGTTTATATTCACGATATTGTCAGGCTTCATAGAGTGCCGGTAATTATCATCTCTTACCGAGGTACACAATTTATATCGCGGTTCTGGAGAGCCGTACAACAAATGCAAGATCTGCAATCCGGCACCAGAAACAAACATGCAACAACTATTCTTCTATGTCCAAAATCACTCTATAGCCTATCCAAAACTCACCTGAGCTCCTCGGGCTCCAACCCGAACATGCACACAAGTGTCATAACATCATAAGAACTTGCTCGCGCGATCAAAATACCAAAATAATACATAGAACTATGAATTAGACACCAAAACAAATGGGATTTTCAAAGAAACTTAAGAACTTTCAATTTTTCAACCGGACGCCCGAATTACGTCCGAATCACGTCAAGTTAAGTCAAAGTTGCCGAAACGAACCTATACCAAGTTCCAAATCCGTAATCCGTAATCTGAATCCGGTAGCAACAAGTCAATCTACAGGTCAAACTTAGAAATTCTTTAAACCTTTAAACTTCTAGTTTTCAATAAATTACGTTAAATCAAGTTAGAGACTTTTGAATTCGATTTCGGGCATACGCCCAAGTCCCAAATCACGATATGAACCCCGGGACCATCAAAACACTGATTCGACTCCGTTTGTTCAAAATATTGACCGAAGCCAACTCAAATAAGTTTTAAAGCACGATTTCACATTTTTATCAATTTTCTCATAAAAACTTTCTATAAAAAGGATATGGACGGCGCACACATATTGAGGAAGGCTAAACAGAGCTATTCGAGGTCTCCGAACACAGAAATGAAGGGTGAAACTACAAATGACCTATCGGGCCATCACAAATATGTTTGATATTCTTTAATTTTGAATATGGAATAAAATGCAAATACTAAATCAAGTGGCATGGGTTGTTATATATATATATAACAAGTTATCCACTAGCGGCTTGTTTGGATTATTGTTACGTGTCGTTTCATAATGTATCGTATTGTATTGTACTGCATTGTATTTTATTATATGATGAACACAATGTTTGGATAGATTGTAACGTTTTTCGTCGTTTCATGATATGACACACTAACAGTATGAAGAATAAACTTGCAATATTGCTATGAAAAAATAGAATACAAAGTAGAAGTTTTATATAAAAAATTAGGATAAATGATAAAATATGATTATTTAATAATAAGGGAGGGCAATGTGAGAGAAAAAAGCAGGGAAACGACGTCACCACACCAAATCCGTCGTTTCATAAAGTGACATTTTTCGTCGTTCCATAACGATGAAATTAACGATACGATACAATAAAATTTAAGTAACAATCAAAATAAATATTATATTTAAAGTAACAATACGATACTATACAATATGTAACAACCATCCAAACAAGCGGTAGGAGACATGAGAAACAGTTCATGTAATGCTTCTTAATTGACATCTAATAATTATCTTATCTGGAAGGTTTAAATGTTAAAGTAATTTGCATATAATGCAAATAACACAAATCATAATTTCATATTAGTGTCCACGCATCAAGCGAGATACTAATACTAGTATATATATATATAGCAAAAAAAAAAAAAAAAAAAAAAAAAAAGTTCCTTTAGAACAATATGAACTTCCTTTTAGAACAAATTCCATAATCTAGGCTAATCGTAATTTTTTGGTGTTTACTTAATATATAGCTAGCCTTTAAACGAAGGTGTTTAGAAAATGGAGATACAATTTACTTCTTATTTTTTCTATTTTTCGCATTGAAGCTCTATGGAGATTCTAAAAGTGTTTTTAAGATTAATTAGTCAAACACAAATTGTTTCTTTCCAAAAATATATTTTAGAAAAGTACTTTTAAGAAAAAAGGAGAGAGCTTAAAGCTAAATCTTTTGTTTAACTGAAATAATACAGCAATATTAATTATTTGTTGTTGCGCACATGATAGACATGAATGGTGTGTGTAGATGAGAATATATATAAGTTAAAATGAAATAATTTTAGAGCTGAGCCATTTGTTGGACATTTATGGGATAACAATCATGTATGGACCCTGAATATGCCTTCCTAGCAAGAATTTGATTCACAGCTTGTGTTGGATGGAAGGCATCCCAAAAGAGGTATTGATCTCTATTGAAGCAAGGCACTGACAATGGAAGACAGGTTATTCGCCTCCCAACGCCACAACATCCTCTGTCCTTTACATCAAACCCTACAACGCCACAACCATGAGAATTAATAGCAATGGGTGTGTGGTATAACAGAAAATATTTTTCAAGAAAATGTTTTCTTGAAAAACAAGTGATAAACTTATTCATTTCGGTATTTGATACGCGAATTAAGGAAAATAACTTCTCAAGAGTATTCATAAATAATTTAGATACAATAAATATGAAGCCATAAACTTTCGAACCAACAACCTTCTGAACCCACAAATTTCATAAACTTACGAACCGCTAAACTCTCGAAACCACGAAATTTCGAACTCGTAAACTTTATAATTTCTAAACCCGTATACTTCCAAACACATAAACCTCCGAACTCATAACTTTGGAACTTACTTATAAAATTTTGAACCTTTAAACCAAAAAATGAAAAAACTAAAACTAAAAATATATAAAAAATATTTTTTCCG
>ML433808.1:42388-116876 GCA_005239525.1 Nicotiana knightiana | reverse complement strand
AAAAAAAAAAAAAAAAAAAAAAAAAACACTATTTTTGTGCGGGTTGGGTAGGTGGGGTGCACTGAGGGTGGGGCAGGTGGTGGTGCAGAAAAACGAAAAAACTAAAATTGAAATTAGTAAAAAAAGGTAAAAAAATATTTTTCTTTTTGCGGAGGGGGAGGGGGGTTAGGGTGGATGGTGATGGGAAAAAATTAAAACATGAAAAAAAAAATCTTTTTGGAGAGAGAGGATGCGGTGGATAGGCGTGGGGTGAGGTTAGGTGGGTGGGTGTGGGAATGTGGGTGGTTGGTGAGGGTGAAATGAGTTTTGAAAAATATTTTTCCTTCTTTTGATAAGAAAATTTTTTCCTCCGATTGAAAGAAAATAAGTTCATAAGAAAAATATCTTCCAAAACATTTAAGCGAACCAAACATAAAAAAATTAAAAACATCAAACCAAACACACCCACCATTCTCTAATATTTTGGATGTTTTTGATCTTACCATAAACAGAAGCATTGTTGAATATCTCGATAAATCCTCCAAAAGTATTGCCATAAACAAATATGGAGTGAGGGTTATCTTTGTTTAGTTGATCAATAAGAAACCTAAGTTGTGAATTAAACATCCCAATCATTTCATTCACAATAGAGACACACTTTCCTGGTGGAGCAAGACCAGTTCCAATTTGGCTAGGGATACAACCCAATGGTCCAATTGCTCCCAATAAGAACTTCCTTAGTCCTATAGCATGAAGTGCCTGCAAATAATGGACAAATTAAACCCTAAAGTCAATCTTTTTTTTTTTTTTTTTTTTTTTTTTTTTTTTTTTTTTTTTTTTTTTGAAAAAGTGGGGTCAGTACGTATTACCAAGATTTGGCTAGAGTAATGTTTTATGAGGAGATCAGCATAATCTTTAGGCTTGTAATTGGAACTCGTTGTGTACAATGAAGGTTGCAAATAGTTGTTGATGTAGTCATTGTTGCCAAGATTCATTACAACCAACGATTTCGCAAGATAATAGCTCAAGTCTTGCTCTTCCATCTGCTGTTTTAGTTTATTCAAGGTATCTTCAAAATTTTGAATCTGTTGATTCAAGCTGAATCTTTCTCCCTAGTAATAATGTTAGGAGAAGAATTCATTTACGATTTCTTTTTGAATTTTAAGAATTTTGACCAGTATCGATCATCACCTAAATTTCATACGTACAAAATATTTTCATCATCACATCACTCTATCATCTTGTTTAAAAGTTCATTACAAGTAGCAGGCCTTATTAAATGTAGGTTAGAAACCTAGAATATATAATAATTTGCCTATTACAATTAATTAAACTACATTTTGTAGTATAAGATTCTTTTGTTACTTTTTTTACAATTGCAGTGGATATAATTTATAGCCTGTTTGACCAAGCTTCTTCAAATTCCAAAGCACTTTTTTTTAAAGTATTTTTTTTTTCAAATTTGAAGTATTTGGCTAAGCTTTTTTAGAAAGAAAAAAAAAAAGTGCTTATGAGTAAGAAGCAAAAATAATTTTGGAGAAGCAGAAAATTGTAGTTTCTCCCCAAAAATACTTTTTGGAAAAACACTTATGAGAAAAATACACTTTGAATTACTTTTTAAAACCTTGATCAAATACTAATTGATACTCAGAAGTGTTTTTCAAATTAATAAAATAACGTGATTTTTGAAACTTGGTCAAACAAGTTATTAAACTCATAAAAGAAACTATAAAACAAAGGTTCAAAGTAAAGATTGATGAAAAATTATACAAGATTTTGGCCTGTCTCGTCTAGAATTCCGGCTGCAGCTGAAGCATAATTTACTCCTTTCGAAATATCACTGCCCATGGTGATAGTAGCAGTATAAGCTGGAATTACAGGAAGTCCTAGCAGATCACCTAGAAAATTTTAACAAGATTAATCGTAGATGAATGTAACAAAGTAAAGATATGAGCAAATCCAAATTATTACCCAAATAATCTATCATGGTTCTTCCATTGCAAAATCTCCCTGTTGGTCCTATAAAATCAACTCCATATGGTACATAATTAGCCTTTGCAAAAGAGTTTGGGAGATAGTTATTATTTCCAGGATCTATAAGTGAATCCCCAAAGACGAATAAAGCTGTGAACTGTGGCACTGAATTAATGGTTTCTTGAAAGGAAAGAACAACAATGAAGAAAACATTCCATTTCATAAACTGGCTCCCCATTGTTTGTTCGCTTCTGGTGTATTGCTATTAAAGAACATTAACAGAAAGGGGTGCTGAGAATGATATATAACAATCATCAACTTTTTCTACTTTCTTATGCTTTAGGTTAACCATTTTTCCCTTCTTTCCTCCCTATATTCTTGCATGTTTTTCGATTCACTTTTATTTCTGTTATATTTTGCTTATTGTCTTCTTTATTTTTTTTGCCATTTGTTTCATGTTGTCCAGACTTAGTTGTAGGATCTCCTAAGGTTGCCTACATTCCCATGCCATATCATTGTTATGGTATTTATATGCTGAAATGTGCTAGTTGAAAATTCGTCCATAATTTGAAAAACAATTCTTGATTGTTTGGGGTGTGTAAGTTGTAGGAATAGTGTCAGCATGCCACCTTTTAGCCTGCTATTTAATGTTTAGTCATTGTTTGACATATTGAGAAAAAATAACTAATTTTAGTTATGATTAACATTAGAGGCCATATTACTTGAGGTAGAAAACGCTCTCTTTTCTCTCATCAAAAAATCCTAATACGGTTAACCCATAAGTTTCCTACCATGGCCTCTCCATCTGGTGGTTCATCTGCTTACTACAACTACTACACCAATCAAAAACTATATTATTGTACTTGATCCATTCACATCTACCCAAAAACTCGCTCCGATAGTCATTAGACACAT
Organism: Nicotiana knightiana; assembly: GCA_005239525.1. Lineage (NCBI taxonomy): Eukaryota > Viridiplantae > Streptophyta > Magnoliopsida > Solanales > Solanaceae > Nicotiana > Nicotiana knightiana. Next base: position 114,008 of record ML433808.1, on the reverse strand, counting down.
TACGTACATGTATAGAGAACCAATCATTACTTGAACTAAGAAAGAGTTTGATCAATTAATGATTAAAGAAAACTTATAAGACGTTGTGATTGCTACGTTTTCTTATGGGGGAACCTACAAGGGCTTAGAAAGATTATTCCTCACCGGTTAGAGATCGAAGGGGCTTGTAATATTAGTTTTGTAACGATTTGATCGGTCGTTTGAGATTTAGTATTTTGTTTGGCGGTTTGAAATCTTGAGTAGCTTTATATGGTGCATTATGACGTTCAAGTATAGTTGGTTTTGATTTTTGAGAGGTTCGGAATTGATTTAGAAAAGTAATTGTCAATTCGGAACTTTTAAGTTGGAAAAGTTGATCAAGGTTTGACTTTTGAATAAATGACCTTGAAATCGAGATTTGACGATTTCAGTAGGTTTGCATGGTGATTCTAGACTTAGAATATGTTCGGATTTGAATTTGGATGTTCCTAGAAAATTTTGTTTATTTGTCGAAGTTGGCAATTTGAAGAATTAGAGAGTTTACAAGTTTGACTGGGAGTTGACTTTAATAATATAGGATTCAAATTGTTTTTCAGAACTTGGAACAAGTTCGTTTTATCAATTGGAACTTGTGTCCAAAGTTTGGTTGTAATTCGGAAAGTCTAAGTGTTGTTCGGACGCATTTGACGAAGTTGGAATGTTTGAAAGTTAAGAGAATGATCTTGACCTTCGATTCTTGATTTTGATGTTAATTATGGTATTTTGAACCTTTGGATAACGTATTTGGACTTGTTAGTATGATTGGACAAGGTCTCATAGGGATCGGATGAGTATTGGAGTGGTTTCGGACAACATTGGGTTATGATTACATTGCTGATTTCTGGTGCTTTCCTGATGAGCATCGCGATCGTGACAGGAGCTCCGCGATTGCATAGTGTGTTTTTGGGTGCTGTTGATTTTTTCATCGCATTTGCGGTTAAGGCCACACGTTCGCATAGTATTGTGGGCCATGTTCATTGCGTTCGCATATTTGGCTTCGTGTTCGCAAGGTAATGGGGGTCAGCGGTCAGTATAGGTTCGTGTTTGCATGTCGTCTTTCACATTCGCGTAGTTGGGAGGCTAGTTGGCCTCCTTATTTGCGATGTATTATCCGTGTTCGCATAGAAATGAGTCAAGGGCAGTGTGGAATTATGCATCACGAACGCGATGGCCTTGCCGCAATCGCATAGAATACTACTTGGCTATGTATTAAGTTGCTATTTTCGGGATTTTACCCATTATTTCATATTTTGAGAGATTTTATAGAGCAATTTTACTACTACCTTGGACGTAAGTGATTTTCACTTGGAATTGGTTTTATATAATGATTACCCATGGATTTCTACACCAAAAACATAGAATTTTGAAAGAAAATTTGAGGTTTTTGCTACGTTTTAAGAGAGTATATTTTGGAAATTTGAGTATTGATTTGGACTCATTTTTGGGAACTAATTATATATTTGGACACATCATGTTATGGGTTGTTGGATTTTGATATTGGTTTATGATTTCGAGCACGTTGGCCCAGGTTGATTTTTGTTGACTTTTGAAATTTCTTCAACGATCAAAACTTTATTGACCGGGATCGCTTCCTATGGAGTTGTTGACTTCTTTGTAGCGCGATTGGAGGGATAGATCGAGGTTTTGGCGGAATTCGAGATTGAAGACTAGTCCGAACGAGGTAAGTATCTTGCCAAAACTTGGTTTGAGCATAATTTTTCTGTTGGCTAAGATATTTGTTTTATGTTGGGGATACATATATTTGAGGTGACAGGCATATATGCATGCACTGTAGTTACTCATGATCCGGGTAGTTCTTCGGCCATTATATGCTCTATTTTTATATTATGCTTCTTTGATATCGTGTTTTCTCCACTTGTATGACTGTGTGAGCAATTATTCATGCTACAAGTCATGTCTAGTGTATGTGCTTACCTGTTTAAGATCTGATAGGGATATGTTTGCTATTTTGAGTTGTTTTCCTTAGTTGTAGCCATATTTTCCAATCATAATATTATATCCGTGTGTTATAACTTCATCTATGTGCACTTTTTATATGTTATCTCACATATGTTGGTGTCTTTATTTGTGACACGGGTTGGAGCTGAGTTTTGGCACGTGGGTATGTTCCGTACAAAATATTGATTGTGATTAGGTGAGATGTTGGCATATATAGACTTGAGCGGATTGATGATTGATCTTGGGCCATAGAGTCATATTGTTAATGATAATGAGGTGAAGCGCACATGAGGCCCCATATTTGGCTGAGTGGTATTGATTATAAGGTGACGCGTGCACCAGGCCCATATTGGATTGAGTGATATTGATCGATGACTTTGATCTGATCAGCGGTTGGGTTAGGATCTGCCCCTCCGAAGTCAGGTGATTACCCATGCTACATTAGGCCCGATGAGTGTAGGCGTACGATATGTTCTTTGTGAGGGGCTTATGAGGCACCCGTACAGTGATGAGAGTGTGTGTGTGTTTAGTGATTCATGGGCATTTTGCCAGGTACTGTGAGAATGTTGAGAGTATGATTCAGGTGCATTATACCAGGCACCGTGAGAGTGCTAAGTGTATGACTTTGTGGGTAATTATGCCAGTCACTATGAATGCGTTGATATTTGTTTATACTTGATGATTTATCTATGAAATAGGTGATTTGGCATGTATATTTGAAATGCAGGTGTAGCCGTAGTATTCTCCTCATGCTATTTGGTATTTGACATCTATACTTGATGTTTAGAGCTTGAAAGAACGATTTACCTTGATAAATCACTATCTAAGTGATTTCAATGGAAAAAGCTAATTAATACCTTGATTGATATTTCTAAAAGGCGTGCCTATTTCTTTTTTTATTTTGTTAGAGTTGAAACTTGCCAAGCTCGTCACTGCTTTTAGGTCGATGTTAGGCTTCCTAGTTATTGAATACATGGGGTCTCTTATACTCATACTACACTCTGCACTTTATGTGCAGGTCCATGTGATGCTGATCGTCGTAGTTTCTCGTGAGACGGATCTGGACTAGTTGGAGGTTTCAAAGTAGCACTATTGTTCCGTTCGTAGGCCTTGAAGTCCCTCTCCTTATTTTCATGTTATCGATGTTTAGTGTTTCGAAAGACATTTTATTTGACTAAGACCTTGTATTTACTAATTCTATAGAGCTTATTTACTCGGTGACACCGAATTTTGGGGTGGTTCTTAGTTGTATCATTATTTTGACTTTCTTTTTTATACTATTACGTTCTTTGAGAATATTTCTTATCATTATTGAAGTTTATTTTCGCATATATGTTGTTGGCTTGCCGAGGATGTCACGACCCAAATACCATAGTAGGTCGTGATGACGCCCAACAATGCTGCTACGCAAGCCAACACGTGAACTTCCACTTAATTAGCCATTTTAGCTTTTAAAAATAGGAATTTCATTAAATAAATAGAATTAAATCTAGGTTTCATGAAAACATATGCTCTACTTTACCAAAACTCCGATACGTAAACATATCATAAAGCGATGTGACGATCATAATATAAGGTATGACTGTGAGCATCCATAGAAAATCCCAAAACCCGGTATTACAAGTGCATGAGCATCTACTAGGAAGCACTATTCTAATTCAACATCTGTCTGAAATATAAAACAGATGGGATAAAATAAATGAATATGATGGAGACTCTGTGTGTTGCGGATTGTAATATGGGATGCAACTTACCATAAAGTCCCCTTAGCAACTGCGCCTATGCACCAAGATGACCACTGAATGAACATGCCTAAGTACTTGCACAACAAGTGCAGAAGTGTAGCATGAGTATGTAAATAAATGCGTACCCAGTAAGTATCTAGCGTAGTCCCGAAGAAGTAGGGAAGAGGGGTCGACATTGACACTTACTAGTGGTGATAAATTACGTATAACAAAATTAAATAGATATGAGGAATAACAAGTAAAAAAATAACGAAACAGATATAAGTGCATAATACGATCCTCAATAGAAGAATAAACACGAGGTCCTCAATAACCAACTACTACCTCGAATGGAATACATAACGGTCAACACGAGACAAAATGTTATATCTCAAGTTAGGAAAAATCACAGAAACACTGACTTCTTATCAAATATTACACACGATTCTGTCGAGGCGAGCGACCCGATCCCATAAGAGTATTTCATATAACTGGCGAGGCGAATGCCCCAATCCCATAAGAATATGATACATGATACTACTGAGGCGAGCGACCCGATCCCATAAGAATATGGAACAATATCCTGTCGAGGCAAACAACCCGATCTCATAAGAGTGTATTACATCATACTGTCGAGGAGAACGACCCGATCCCATAAGAATACTGTTGAGGTGTTCATCCCGATCCCATTAAAATATGAAACTTTAATGGGTCATTCATGGGTCCTTGACCCCACTCATGAATAATCTAGAAAACTTACCGAATAATACGCATAATGAGGGAAAATTCGTAACTGAAGTAAAATTTACACGACTAATCAAGTAGCCCGTCAAGTATCTAATATAGTAAGTCCATTACTCTACGCGAGTCTAGGCTCAGGCTACAATTTAAATTAAAGCATTTAAACATGCAATGATATCTCAAATAGTACAATTAAAGCATGACATGAATCTAAGTTTACCCAGACATAATCAGGAATTCTAGCATATACACGGATACTCATCACCTCATACATGCGTAGCTCCCACAACATGTAGTACATAACAATAGACACATTTGAGGTAAATTCTGCCTCACAAGGTTAGACAGGAGACTTACCTCACTCCGAATATCAATAACCAACCCCAAAGCTTGTCTAACTCCTCAAACCAATGCCAAACTAATTCGAAACTAGTCAAAGAACATTCAACCAAATCAAAATATACCCAAACACACTTAATTTAATAATTTATAATAATTCCCAACTCCACTCGAAAAGTCAAAGAAGTCACCCCCTGGGCCCAGACGCCCGATTTTCAAAAATTCTCGACGATAAATACTACCCATAACACCACGAACTCAAATATATAATTTATTCCCAATTCTATGTCCAATTTCGTGGTCAAAATCCAAAAATACAATTTCTAGGTTTTCTTAAAAAATCCCACATTTTCTACCAATTTTCATGTTAAAATCCATATAGAATTCATGTATTTAGCTCACAATGTGTGAGAATTACTTACCTTGCAACAAATAATGATAATCTCAACTTAAAGAGCTCCAAAATCGCTCAACCAAGAGAGCAATGAGTTGAAATGAGAAAAATCCCGACTTACAACCTTATAATCTACCCAGGCGTTGCCCTTCGTGATCGCAGTCCAAAGCCTCGCGATCTAGAAGAAGAAAATCTCCAGCTGACCAAATAGACCTTCGCGATTGCTATCGCGAAACACAACCAGCCTCCCCAACGCCAATGCGGGACTCCTTCGCATTTGCGATGACTACATTCTCCAGCCCGACTCCAACCCTTCGCGAACGCGTACAACCAAACGTGAACGCGAATAGCCAACCCAGGAACCTACGTGATCAAAGAGCCTCTCTTGAGAATGAGAAGAACAGCAGGTCCCCAACTCCAGGTTACCATCCACGATCGCGACACCCCATCTGCAGTCGCGATGCACACTGAGAACACCAGAAACAACAGTTGCAAAACAAGGAGAAATGGTCCGAAACCATCAGAAAACACACCTGAGGCCCCGGGGATGCTGTCCAATCACACCAACAAGTCATAATACCTTATCCAAACTTATCCAAAGGCTCGAAATGCCAAGAATAAAATCAAAACCACGAATCGACAATCAATATTCTTCTTTTAACTTTCAAACCTTCAAACTTCGCCGAACGCGTATGAATCACACTAAAACATTCTGGAATGGTGCCAAATTTTAAGTACAAGTCAAACATCATAATAGAAACCTATTATAAGGCTCGGAATCCCAAAACGAACATCGATAACATCAAAATCCACTTTAAATCAAACTTAGAAAATTATAAAACCTTAAAAATGCCAACTTTCAAGAACTAATGCACTCCTGGTCCACCTGAAGCTCGATCTGAACATACACCCAAGCCCAAAATGATCATACAAACCTATTATGACCTTTAAATCAATATTCAAAGGTTGTTTAATCAAAAGTCAAATCTTCCAACTTAAAACTTTTGAATTGAGAATTATTCTTCCAAATCAACTGCGAACTCCTCAAAATCAAAACCAACCACACGTGCAAGTCATAATACATAAAGTAAACCTACTCAAGGCTCAAAACGCCAAACGACACACTAGAAATGAAAATGACTGGTCAGTTCGTTACGTTCTCCCCCACTTAAACACAAACGTTCCAAGAACACTCCCGAGTTTCCAAAAATCACTGTATAACACCATGTGCATCTACCCGTGCAACTATAATCCATATGAGTATATTAGCCCAACCCATACTGAAGATCCATCCTGGTACCTTAGTCCACAAGCCTTAGAACAAAATTCCAACATCTCAAATTCTCTACAAGGTCCATTTCTAGTGTACCTACACCATATCAATCTCGAGAAGTCATACCAAAACATGATCATACACCCATGCTATAATCACACAATAACTACAAAACTCATTTGCCAATAGTAAAATCCTCCAACAATAGTTGCAAATTTACGAACTTGATGCCCGTAATATACCTCATGACGCATACAAGCCATATTCCAACCCTTGAAATATTTCAATGATGAAAGAGATGCGTAGAAACTCATGACCACCAATCAAATCAATAACTCATTGAGTCGCTCCGCTCGACAAGAACCATTACCGCCTTTTGAACTGATTAGTGACATTCTCCCTTCTACATACATTATACCAATCCAATTACATGGATTCCAGGCCAAACAACCTCGTCTTACCCAGTACAAAATGCTCGAGCAATATTCCATATCAAGCACCAACTAAAATCTCTTGCGACGTCATCATTGCATCAACAAGGCACAACTCGAATATGAACAATAAGGAAAAGCGAACTCGAGAATAGAACTATTCAGCCCGCATAATAAAAACAGCCAAACAATACTATAGACCTATCTCCAAGATGAGAAACAAAACATATAAAATAAGTATAAGGACCCATCTCAACATCTCACTGTTGCGGCGTGCAACCCGATCTAAACATCATACTCATGGAAGTGTGCCACCAGATCCACACATAATAAATTTGCATGGGAATACCCATTGAGCTAAAAATGATCATATTTACTAGATACACATATAATAACCAAAAAGACGCCAAGTGCATAAACATAAACCTGGGGAGACAGATAGCACCATGCACTACAAAGGCCCAAGCATGACTAAAGTGCAATACACAACCAACATCTCGAGAATCATCTCTCTTATACACCACCACAAGATACACATGATTACAACACAAAGGATTCAATAATCAAGCCATCTCACAACCCATATGGCATAATAGAGCAATACACGGAATAGATGACAATATGAATAACATCCAACATGCCCCAAAAGACTCCTCCATAAGTAATGCTACTCGAATAAGCACATCTAATATGGTGTGGAACATATACACACATAGGTCTACCAACATACCTCAAAGCGATGAGTCATAAACTTCCACAATTGCAACTACCAGAATAGAGTGTGTCTCAAATGTAAACTCTACAATCAGTGGCAGTACCAGAATATTCATACATGTCAAGACCCAAAAATCCTAACCTCTCATGATGGTGCCTAACATACTTATTAGGCAAGTCGGAAATAATAATAACACACCATAACAACAAAATAGACAAAAATAACATGAGTCATAAAATATATCACAATACCGCTAATACATGATAAATTTCCCAAAAACTGGTAAATACATAGTCATGAGCTCTAATACGAAAATTCAAGTCTAAAATGACCATATACAATACTGTCTGAAATAAAGGCAACCGTACATATGGAAAGAGACATCAAGACTGCGTTTGAGAATGCAGTTCAATCTCGTCTCTCAATGATCAGCTCTGCTACAACCTCAGCTACTAATGACTGGGTCCGACACTTGGATCTTCACAATTAAGTGTAGAGGTAGCATGAGAACAATCGACCTAATATACTCAGCAAGTATCATAACTAACCACGGGGAGGTAATAGAAACAAGAATTGTAAATGATACTTTCTATAACTTGTACAATGTCATAAATCTAACAAGTACAGAATAGTAATGCGATAAAGCATAAAGCACAGAAAGAACTATCTCTGTGTGTGTGTACAATTACTCAAGTACTCTATTCAGTCAGTGTTACATCATATAAAGATGATATGCAATTAAATCAGGTAATTAACCACGAAAATTGTAAATAAAGATGAAATGCAAAATCCAAAGCAAACACTGGTAATATTTTTCTCAGTAATTCCATATCCATACAAAACCACTAATCAGTTTCCTCAAATCCGTGTGTCCACCATCAAAAGAGAAACATGAGAGGGTGACCCTAGGGGGATGGATCAATATCCACACGATGCACGGACAACTCATGTGATACATAGATAACTCACGTGCTAATAATATAAACTGCATGGATAACTCACGTGCTGCACGGACAACTCACACGCTAATAATATCAATGTCTGGATCCGTACGGATAACTCACGTGTTTCGCGAACAACTCACGTGCCAATACTCGCAATCCCCCTAGCGTGGTTACATGCTACCAATCTAGATCATAACATACATGAAGCAAATATACGAGAATAGACGTACATGATCAATAATTATCAAGTTTCATTTTCCTGGACGCATGTGGGCTCAACCCCACACATATGCGCCACTCATAGCACATAGCTATCAAAAATAATTCAGGCAACTAGTGCATCAACCGTGTTTAGCTATGATAATTACCTCAAGCAAGCCAAATTACTCCTCTAACAAACCCTTCCCTCGCGTATATACTTTTGGACGACCCGAATCTAGCCAAACAAACTTAATATAATCAATAAAAGTCAGATGAATCGAATCCAATATGATAAAGCTAAGATCTTTAATGAAAATAAAAAATTCAACCCAAAAAGTCAAACCCGATCTCACACCTATAAACCTAACAAAATTAACAAATTCTGGACACCCATTCAATTAGGAGTCCGACCATACTAGTTTCATCCAATTCCAACTTCAAATCAATCTTCAAACCTCAATTTACACTTTAGGAATGTTATTACTAAAATTCCCAATTTCTCTAATTCAAATCACCGATTCAATGATAAAAACAAAGATGAAATCATGAATGACAAATCCGAGTCAAAAAATACTTACCCCGATCCAAATCTTGAATCCCCTCAACATTCACCCAAAATCGAGCTCTACAACTCAAAATATGTTAAAATGAACCAAGCCCTAGAAATAGAGTACTATATAGTCTGCCCAGGTATTATACATCGTGATTGCGAAGAATAAATAATCACTGCCCTCAAAAGGGCGTTCATGAAGGTTCAGTTGCAAACGTGATGCTCACTAGTCCTGCCACTTTGCAAATGCGGGATCCTCTATGAGACTGCGTGAGTGTAAATCCTGACGCCTCCAACTGAACATATCTTCTACGCGAATGGGTGACCACACTCGTGATCGCGCTGCCCTGCCTATCAAAGCTTCACGAACGCGAGCTCATTATGGCGAATGCGAAGAAAAAATTTTCCTTGCTAGCAAAATGACTTCCACGACCTTGACATCCTCTATGCGATCCTGGAGAAGGAAACAAGAACCTCAAAAACAACAGTCCAACAATGAAGAAAATGGTCCCAAACCCATTCAGAACACACCCGAGGCACCCGAAACCGCGACCAATCGCATCAACCAGTCCAAAACACAATACAAACATACTTGAAGACTCAAATCACATAATACAAGATCAAAACCACGAATCACACTCCAATTCATGCCTAATGAAACTAATGAACTTTCAACTTCTAAAAGTAATGCCGACTCATATCAAACCAACTCCGAATTACCTCAAATTTTCACATTAGTCCCAAATGAAACAACAGACCTATTCCAACTCCCGGAACAAAAAATTGAATCTGATAGCAATAAAGTCAACTCTCTATCAAACCTCTCAACCTTCCAAACCTTCAACTTTCAACCTTTCACCAAAAAGCCTCAAACTAACCTATGGACCTCCAAATTCAGTTCCGGACACACACCTAAGTTCAAAATCACCATACGAATCTATCTGAACCATCAAAACTCCATTCCAGGGTCGTCTACAAAAAAGTTAAACTCCGATCAACTCTTCCAACTTAAATTTTCAACCATGGGACTAAGTGTCCCATATCACTCCGAAACATCCCCGAAACCAAACCAACCATCCTAGCAAATCACATAACCACAAATGAATATAGAAGAAGCAGTAAATAGGGGAGCAAGGCTAATATACACAAGATGACCAACCAAGTCGTTATATTCTCCCTCTCTTAAACAAATGTTCGTCCTCGAACGAGCCTAGAATCTTATCAGGAGTCTCAAATAGGTGTGTATATCTACTCCGCATCTCCCGATCTTTCTCCCAAGTAACCTCCTCAATCGATTGACCTCTCTAACGAACTTTCACTGATGCTATACTCTTCGACCTCAATTTTTGAGCCCGCCAGTCCAAAATAGCCATCAGCTCCACATCATAAGTGAAATCCCCGTCCAGTTGCACCACGCTGAAGTTCAAAAAATGCGACATATCACCACATTACTTCCGGAGCATAGAAATATGAAACACTATATGAACACCTAATACGCTAGGTGGTAATGCAAGTATGTGGGCCACCACCAAATCTCTCAAGCACCTAAAAGGGACCAATATACCGAGGGATTAACTTTCCTTATTCCCAAGCCTCATCACACCCTTCATGGGTGAAACTCTAAGAAAAAACTTCTCACCTACCATATATGCAGCATCACGAACCTTTCTATCAGCATAACTCTTCATCCTAGACTGTGCTGTGCAGAGCCGCTCCAGGATCAACTTTACCTTCTCCAAGGCATCACGGACCAAATCAATGCCCAATAACCAAGCCCCCCAGGACCAAATCAACCAACTAGAGAATGCCATCTCTTCCCATAAAAGGCCTCATAAGGATCCGTCCGGATACTCGACTAGAAGATGTAGTTGTAGGCGAACTCTGCTAACGGAAGAAACTGATCCTACGAACCTCCGAAATCCATTAAACAGGAAAGTAACATATCCTCCAAGATTTAAATAGTGCGCTCTGACTGCCCATCCATCTGAGGTTGGAATGCTGTACTCAACGCAACCCGTGCGCCCAACTCTCGCTGCACTACTCTCCAAAACTGCAATGGGAACTGCGTGCCTCGATAAAAAATGATGGAAATGGGTGCGTCGTGAAGGCTAACAATCTCATGAATGTAAATCTAAGCCAACTGCTCGGGAGAATAACTCACCACCGTAAGGAAGTGTGACGACATAGTTAATTGATCTACAATAACCCCAGACTGCATTATATTTTTTCAAGGTCCGTGGCAAGCCTACCACAAAATCCATAGTGATGCGCTCCCACTTTCACTCTGGTATCTCCAATCACTGAATCAACCCTCCTGGTTTTTGATGCTCATACTTCACCTGTTGATAATTCAAACACCGAGAGATATAAATAATGATATTTATATTCATTCTCCGCCACCAATAGTGTTGTTTTAAGTCACGATACATCTTCGTGACACATGGGTGAATAGAATAGCGTGAGCTGTGAGCCTCCTCAAGGATCAAATCCCTCAATCAATCGATATTTGGAACATAAATACAGCCTTAAAGTTTCAATACACCATCATCACCAATCACAACCTCCTTAGCACCACCTCGATGCACCGTGTCTTTCAACACCAGTAAGTGAGGATCATCAAACTGGAGAGCCTTGATACGCTCCAACAACGATAATTGTGCCTCTACACAATGAGGAACAAAGTTTGTCTCCGAAACATCCAATATCACAAATTAATTGACCAATGCCTAAATATCTATGTCTAGTGGCCTCTCTGCTACTGAAAATGTTTCAAACTTCCCATACTCTCAGCTTTTTAACTCAATACATCGGCCATAACAGTGGCCTTCCCCGGATGATATAATATTGTGATATCATAGGCTTTCAGCAACTCTAACCATCTCTGCTGCTGCACATTAAGATCCTTATACTTGAACAGGTGTTGGAGACTTTGATGGTCAATATAGACCACACAATGGACATCGCATATCTAGTGCCTCCAAATATTCAATGCTTGAACAATAGCCGCCAACTCTAAATCACGCACAGGGTAATTCTTCTCATGAACCTTCAATGGTCGAGATACATAGGCAATTACCCTACCATCCTAAATCAACATTGCGCCAAGCTCAATACGCAACGTATCACAATACACAGTGTAAGATCCTAAACCAGTAGGCACCTCCAAGACTGTGGTTGTAGTGAATACAATATTGAGATTCTGAAAGCTCACCTCACACTCATCAGACCATCTGAAATGAGAACCCTTCTAGTCAATCTAGTTAAAGATGTAGCAATTAGCGAGAAACCCTCAACAAAATGACAACAATAACCTACCAAACCAAGAAAACTCCGAATCTCAGTAGCTAAAGACGGTCTGGTCCAACCCTGAACTGCCTCAATCTTCTTTGGTTCTACCTTGGTCCCTTCACTAGACACCATGTGTCCCAAGAATGCCATCAAATCATGCCAAAACTCACACTTGGAGAATTTAGCATATAGCTTCTTCTCCCTCAATGTATGAAGTACAATCCTCAGATGCTCATGATCCTCCTTGATGCGTGAGTATACCAATATATAATCAAGGCATACTTTGACAAAAGAATCAAGATACAACTGGAACACACTGTAAGGCTGCTGGGGTATTGGTCAGCCCAGAGAACATCACAAGAAACTGTCTTTAGAAAATCAGTGTCCCGAATCTTCAACTGATGGTAACTCGACCTCAAATCAATCTTCGAAAAGACTCAAGCACCTTGAAGCTAGTCAAATAGGTCATCAATGCGTGGTAATGGATACTTGTTTTTGATTGTAACTTTGTTCAGATACTGGTAGTCAATACACATCCTCATAGTACCATCCTTCTTCTTCACAACTAGAACCGGCGCACCCCATGGAGACACACTAGGCCTGATGAAGCCCTTATAAAGCAACACCTGGAGTTGTTCCTTTAACTATTTCAATTCCGCTGGTGCCATGCGATACAGTGGAATAGAAATGGGATGAGTGTCCGGCACCAGATCAATACAAAAATCAATGCTTATGTTGGGTGTCATTCTACACAGGTCTGCAGGATATACATCTGCAAAGTCTCTCACTACTGGAACTGACTCAATGGCAAGAACATCAACACTAACATCCATCATAAAGGACAAATATGCTAGACATCCTGTTTTGAAGATTCAAGTGGAGAATATGATGAACACCACCTGCGTCATTGGGAAAGATTTTGCCTCAACAAGCCTAAACCAAAATCCAAGAAAAAGGGGAAAACTACAGAAAAATAGTTCCGAGCCAGATATGAAAATAAAGACCCTTCAATTAGTTCATTAAGCCGTCCAGGTAAATATGAATTTCTTGTCAGCTACAAACCCTAAGAATGGCCAAAATTACCAGAAAAATTCACTCAAAGTTGGGAAGATAGTGAAATCACCCCAGAATCCAAAAAGCCACCTGAACCTAAAACTCCATCAACTCAACAATCCACACACCCACAAATATTCATGATGAGCCCTTCAAGTTCCAACCATACCCAAGATTTTCCTCCACTCCAACCTTTTGAAAAAGAAGGTATCATCCATGCCCCAAAAATCCCCAAGAAAAACATAGTACTACCTTCTGGAGAAAAACCCTCAACAAGTAACATTGAGGCAACAATGAACTGGCAATCAGAAAATTCCATCTACCAAAACAAAGTGCTCAACAATATTGGCAACACCATAAAAAATGTTGCCCAAGAAAAAAGTGGAGCAGAAATCGTCTCAGCATGCAGGACTAATCAAACCCTTGGAGATAAGATTGAAAAATTTACAATATGAGATTTGTCCGCCAGGAACTTCACTTTTCTAGTTCTTTCAACAACAACAAAAAGAGACGATTTCACTCAAGGAACAGATCCAACTTTTGAGAAGTGACCGTTTTGAGTCACAAAAAACCCCACTTTTCTTTTAAAACCTACCTTCTACCCCATGTCAACACAAGCATATTCCCCACCAAAAATGGACAACACCTTTTCTACTTTTCCTACTACCTCACACCATCCTATCCCTTTCACCCAATCCTTAAAAGAAGAAACTGAATTCGATATTGCAAAAATAGTTTGGGAAAGGAAAGATGCTGTTGCATCCAAGAAACAAACAAAGAAAAGGCGAGACCAAGGAGAAAGTTCAAAAGGGTCCAACCCTGAAAATCTAATGATTTCTGATCAGAAGATTCCGGACTTCTATGTCTCCCAACCAAGAAACATGTTAGAAGGAGATACTACCTGGTCAGAATCTCTAAATTTCTCTGACATGATACAATGGAAGATAGCTCTCAATCCATCAATGAATCCACAACAAACTCTTCTGAAGAAGATGATCCCCCGATATTTGTGAGCCAACCAAGAGACCTAGAAATATCTGAAGTAGAGGAGGATCAAGAAGGCATGACGGGTGAACCGATACCAGAAAGAAGGCAGGAACCCATGGCATCAAAACCAGTTAGAACTGGCTTCCACACTTTCACCTTAGATGACGTCAAAGTTTCAAAATGTCCTCAAAGGATCCAAGACTTCTATACTTGGATGGTGACAAAAAATTTGGTGGAACGAGAAAAGTATATCATCCCGTCAGAACTAACTTCACAGTTCTCAGGAATTCTCAGTGATTGGTGGAATTCACTTGGGATTCAAGACAAAAATATTTTTCTTACATCCCAGGATTTTGCCTTCAACATCAGAATCCTACATGAAGTTTTCTGCGGAGATACTAGCCAAAGATAGGAGAAAATGTGAAGACAACTCTTCGAGATGAGGTGTCTGTCACTCGAAAGAAATGACATTGACATGCATTTTCAAAAAATAGCAAAGATATACTTTGAAATCGGTAGAGACATCAACCTTAAGCAAGCCTTTGTTTCTTCCCTTCCAAATATGTTTGCAAGCCGAACCATGACCTTCATTGAAGAGAAGTTTCAATCAATAACGGTCCGACAAGTCGGCTGCATCAGGTAAGCTATTTTTGAAGCACTGGAGGACATTTGTACAAAGAGCTTAGCCCTAAAACAAATTATCCAGCACAATCCAGCGCTTGACAAAGCATGCCCCAGATCCGATCTAATAACTGGATCAGGATGCTCCTACCACACATCTAGGTGACAGAAAGAATTCAGGAGTTTCAAATGGCCAAGAATTTCAGATGGAAAACCAAGGTCCAGGAGACGCAAAAAATATTTCAGACGTAGAAAGCCAGGAAATTTTCACAAGAGAAATAGATGCTTTATTTTCCATAAGATTGGACATTTCACAAAAAACTGTCCTCAATCAAGAAGATCTGTTAAACTCCTTCAAGAGATTGAAGATTAAACTGGCATACATCTCGGAAAAGAGGAGGACCTTGAATCTATATTCTCTGTGGATGATGAACCTAGTGAAGAAACTCTTTTCTCTCTGGATATCTATGAAGATCAAGGGAATAGTAACTATCAAATTTCAGAACCAGAGATCGAAGCCCGAGAGGAGATCAACGCACTCGCAATCATTCCTCAAGTAGAACTCAAAGTCTATTCATCCAAATGGGATCGACCGATTCGAGTTATTTCTCTCATCGACACTGGAGCTGCTTCCTCACTCATAAATCCTGCTGTTCTCCCTGAAGATCAATGGGTGCCGCACATTGAGGATTTCAACACTGCATCAAATGGAATCCTGACAACCACTGTCATCACAAAGCATCTGGTCACAATCGAGTTCTTTCCAGGATTGAAGTACAGGGCTAAGCTGATAGGATCTGATGTACCAGGATAAGATCTTATTGTTGGATTCGACATTTACAAACAACTCAGAGATCAACTCCAGATCAAGGCTAACGGGATAGCTTTCAAGAAACAGTTCAAACCTTATTTTGAGATTCCAAGGCTCTTCCAAATCACCAACGATGAACAAATCAAAGAGATTGAGCAAAATCTCATTGAGCATTCACGTGCAGAATCCCATAAGGAATTCATGAAGAAAGAGAAAAGCCCGTTATGGAAAAATGAAGAATTTTTCATCAAGCTCTCTTTCAAGAAGAATGAAAACATCAATCCAACAAAAGCAAGTCATTCAGGCCTGAATCTAGATCATCTCCGGCTCGCAAAGAAAGAATGTGAAGAACTTTTGGAATTTGATCTAATAGAGCCATCGGATTCACAATGGGCATGCGAAGCATTTAATTTTAACAAAAGAGCTGAGCAGACAAGAGGAAAACTCAGGTTATTCATTAATTACCAGCCACTTAACCATTTCTTCCAAGATGTTAAATTCCCTATCCCAAATAAACTCACTCTTTTCTCCCACTTAGCCAATGCCTAATACTTTTCCAAGTTTGATTTAAAATTTGGATTTTGGCAATCTGGATTTAAAATATGGTTCAAGCCTAGAAGATATTGGATAAAATATTTCAATGATTCCTACAATACAAAGGTATTCATGTTTCACAGGCCAATGGAGATCATTAATGGAAAAGTCCAGGCACAAGCAGAAGCGTCATTCTGGTGGAAACTTCCCGTGTCTATTTTATCCATGGAAGAAGAATACAGTGAAGCACAGAGAATTATCTTCCAGCAAAACAGGTGCATCCCGAAAGAAATATGGCCAAAAGATTTGGCAAGTTGGAATTATACCAGCAGTCATCCTCACTGAGAAAAAGTCTGAGAAGCGGCAAAAAAATATCAAACTCCGTATGAAATCATCTGGGAAAAGATCACGCAAGACATCTCCAGATTCGGATCACATCCTACAATCCAAAGGAGAAGGAAAATTCCGAGAAAGAATCGACAAATTCCAGGCGTTACTACACAAGATCTCTGAAAAGATGCCTAGAAGACAAACCGGGAAGATCAATTATCTAAATCCTTGTTAATCCCACCATAATCCTACATTACCTACCAAAAAACCCTAAAAAATCATCTACCCATGCCAAGACAAATTTCACATCCTTCCAAACCAGCTGGGTCCCACTTTCACATGCCTTCAAATATTTTCACATGCCTCCACATGCTTCGTCATATGCAGCACACTATTTTCACATGCTCCCACAACCTGTCACATGCCAAAACCATGTATATTTCACCCCTGTCACATGTTTCCAGGAGCTTTTAGTTGGTTTTTCCTAAGGTCCTTCACATGTAAAAAGGGACCCACTTGTAGATAAGTTTTCCATGTAAGATAGGTTTATTTTAATGCAGGTTTGTCTTGTAATAACCTTTTAGTCCCATATAAAGGAGGCTTTGTAGTAGTTTTCAGATCATCTTAGGGTCCCGGGATCATCTTACAATCTTACGATATTGCAATCTTCCAATTATCTTTCAATCATCTTGTAAACTATCTTGTGATATATTACATATGAGTTCTTTCTAAATTTATTTCTTGTTCTTTCTTTTGAAATGGACGGAAAGGCCGGTCCAGGTATGAAAATAGATTAAGAATACTCTAAGAAAGTTAGCTTGTTGTAGTACGAATGTTTTCTGAGTTTTAACAGTTGGGTTGATTGTAGTACAAAAGTTTTCTAAGTTGTGTAGCTTGGCGAGCCGTCCCTTATAGGTTTTTGAAGCCAACCCCTTTGGTAGGAAAACTTTTGAGACTACAAGCAAATTAACTGTTAGTGCAGTTTGGCAATAGCCAACCCTTTTTGTAGGAAAACTTTCGTATCTATGATATAGTTTACTTTCTTGGAGTCTCTTGCTCTATTCTTCTTACTGTGGTATTGGAACCAACCCATCCTTTTTGGAGGGAGGAACAGTTTACTAAATATGTCTCAGTCTTTTCCATCATCCTCTTCCCTAGCAAAAATGAATATGTCTCCTATTCTATATCAAACCTTGTCCAAACAATATGATTATCTTTATGAAGTCGATATACTACCCGATGAACAAAAAGTATCTCCCACTGAACTACCCCTTATAAACCCTTACTCTGCTTTTGCCAAAAAATCATTTGCACCATGGACCCAAATCCGTTCCTTAGTCCAACACAAACCAAAAGGAGTCAAAGAATATGTTGCTGCCTCAAAACTTGACCAGCATCCTATTCTTGCCACTTGAGAGGAACAATTTATTACCCTCCAAATTCCAGACGATTTTCCAAGACAGTGGAGAAATCATGGTTTTACCCATATTCATTTTGGTGCTATCCGAATTGCTCTGACTTGCCATGGAAGAAAAGGTCAACCTGTTGTTTTTCGACTTTCTCTTCTAGATACAAGATACTTGGAGTACCAACATGCAAATTTGGGTACTGCGGAAGTTACCTTGAATGCAGAGACTGTTTTCATAACTATTTTTCCAAATTTCAATATGTCCCTTTATGACCCATACTTAACTGAAGCACTAAAAATCCAAGTCTAAATTCAAGGTGCCCCACAAGCCAAGTATTTATCCAAGCCACTCTTCATCAACAAATGGCGTGGCGAGTCCAAAATCATGCTATGGATATTTGCCTTCCCGGAGGAGAAAATGCTTTACTCTTGAATATTGATGCTACCAAAGGAAACACCATGTGCACCCAAATACCCAGAAAAATTTCCAGAGATGAGCTTGCCAAAATTCATCCTGATTCATGGATCACAAATTATGAAAAGTTAAGGGAACCAGAAGAACTTCTACAATCTGGTGAGCCAAGTTTTACCAAAAGAAATGATAAAACCGTTTCCATAAGCTTTGACCATTCCCATGTCAAAAAACCAAATAACACCATCTTTTCTTGTCAAATGATCCAACCCAAAGACAAATATCCTTACCCTGACCCTGAAAGAGAACTTTTCTAGAATATACAAAGCATCATGGAAGAACATGACTGGTGTCAACATTTCGACAAAGAAGACATAAGAGTTTGGTGGTACAAATGCCCCTTTACGGGACACTGCCCTTGGTATCTCGATTGTGATTGCCAAGATTGTTTGGAAGATACAATTGGAGAATATGATGAACACCACCAGTGTCACATGGAAAGATTTGGCCTCAACGAGACCAAACAAAAATCTAAGAAAAAAGGGAAAGCTACTGAAAAGCAGTTCCGAGCTAGATTTGAAAATAAAGACCCTTCAATTGGTTCATTGAGCCGACCAGGTAAATATGAATTTCTTGTCAGCTACAAACCCCAAGAATGGCCAAAATTACAAGAAAAATTCACTCCAAGTTGGGAAGATTGTGAAATCACCCAAGAATCCAAAAAGCCACCTGAACCTAAAACTCCATCAACCCAAGAATCCACACACCCACAAATATTCATGATGAGCCCTTCAAGTTCTAGACATACCCAAGATTTTCTTCCACTCCAACCTTTTGAAAAAGAAGGTATCAGCCATGCTCCAAAAATCACCAAGAAAAACATAGTACTACCTTCTGGAGAAAAACCCCCAACAAGTGACATTGAGGCAACAATAAACTGGCAATCAGAAAATTCCATCTGCCAGAACAAAGTGCTCAACAATATTGGCGACACCATCTAAAACGTTTCCCATACACAAAACAAGTTAATGAGCAAAGTAGAAATAATTGAGAAAAAGGTGGAGCAGACATCGTCTCAGCATGCAGGACTAATCAAACCCTTGGAGCTAATATTGGCAAATTTACAATATGATATTTGTCCGCCATGAACTTCACTTTTACAGTTCTTTCAACAACAACAAAAAGAGACAATTTCACTCAAGGAACAAATCCAACTTTTGAGAAATGACCGTTTTGAGTCACAAAAAATCCCACTTTTCTCTTAAAAACCTACCTTCTACCCCATGTCAACACAAGCATATTCCCCACCAAAAATGGATAACACCTTTTCTAATTTTCCTACTACCTCACACCATCCTATCTCTTTCACCCAATACTTAAAAGAAAAAACTGAATTCGATATTGCAAAAATGGTCTGGGAAAGGAACGATGCTCTGGTAAGATTTTGAAAACATTTAACTAGCTCTTAAAGTGTTTCTATTATGGTTCAAGCCTAGAAGATATTGGATAAAATGTTTCAATGATTCCTACAATGCAAAGGTATTCATGTTTCACAGGCCAGTGAAGATCATTAATGGAAAAGTCCAGGCACAAGCAGAAGCGTCATTCTGGTGGAAACTTCCCGTGTCTATTTTATCCATGGAAGAAGAATACAGTGAAGCTCAGAGAATTATCTTCCAGCAAAACAGGTGCATCCTGAAAGAAATATGGCTTAGAATTATACCAGCAGTCATCCTCACTGGGAAAAAGTCTGAGAAGCGGCAAAAAAAATATCAAACTCCGTATGAAATCATCTGGGAAAGGATCACGCAAGACATCTCCAGATTCGGATCACATCCTATAATCCAAAGAAGAAGGAAAATGCCGAGAAAGAACCGATAAATTCCAGGCGTTACTACACAAGATCTCTGAAAAGATGCCTAGAAAACAAACCGGGAAGATCAATTATCTAAATCCTTGTTAATCCCACCATAATCCTACATTACCTACCAAAAAACCCTAAAAAATGATCTACCCATGCCAAGACAAAATTTCACATCCTTCCAAACCAGCTGGGTCCCACTTTCACATGCCTTCAAATATTTTTACATGCCTCCACATGCTTCGTCACATGCAACACACTATTTTCACATGCTCCCACAACCTGTCACATGCCAAAACCATATATATTTCACCCCTGTCACATGTTTCCAGGAGCTTTTAGTTGTTTTTCCTAAGGTCCTTCACATGTAAAAAGGGACCCACTTGTAGATAAGTTTTCCATGTAAGATATGTTTATTTTAATGCAGGTTTGTCTTGTAATAACCTCCTAGTCCTATATAAAGGAGTCCTTGTAGTTTGATAATAGCCAACCCTTTTTTGTAGGAAAACTTTCGTATCTATGATATAGTTTGCTTTCTTGGAGTCTCTTGCTCTGTTCTTCTTACTATGTGGAGGATGGGTTGGATATGATACCACAGTAATAAGAATAGAGAAAGAAACTCCAAGAAAGCAAACTATATTATAGATACGAAAGTTTTCCTACAAAAAAGGGCTGGCTATTGCCAAGCTGCACTAACAATTAATTTGCTTATAGTCGCAAAAGTTTTCCTACAAAGGGGATGACATCATACAACCCATAAGGGACGGCTTGCCAAGCTACACAACTCAGAAAACTTTTGTACTATAACTAACATTAACTGTTATAACTCAGAAAACATTCGTACTACAACAAGCTAACTTTCTTATAGTATTCTTACTCTATTTTCATACATAGACCGGCCTTTCCATCCATTCGAAAGAAAGAACAAGAAGGAAATTTAGGATGTGATTCGTAACCTTAATCTGGAGATGTCTTGCGTGATCTTTTCCCGGATGATTTCATACGGAGTTTGATATTCTTTTTCCGCTTCTCGAACTTTTTCCCAGTGAGGATGACTGCTGGTATAATTCCAACTTTCCCAATCTCTTGGCCATATTTCTTTTGGGATGCACATGTTTTGCTGGAAAATAATTCTCTGTGCTTCACTGTATTCTTCTTCCATGGATAAAATAGACACGGGAAGTTTCTACCAGAGTGACGCTTCGGCTTGTGCCTGGACTTTTCCATTAATGATCTTCACTAGCCTGTGAAACATGAATAGATTTGCATTGTAGGAATCATTGAAACATTTTATCTAATATCTTCTAGGCTTGAACCATAATAGAAACACTTTCAGAGCTGGTTCAATGTTGTCAAAATCTTTGAAGACATTGCACTTGAATTCCATGAAAATGTAGTACTGATGGCATATGTACCAGAAAAACCATAATAATTCTTGTGAAAAATCCTTCGCTTGAGCTATGAATATATGGCAGAAAGGATATTCTGGATTGACCCCATATGGCTTGAGAATTGATCCTCCATGTTGCCGGAAAACTTGAAGCTAATAATAAGTCCTTCTTTCCATAATAACTGACGGATCAAAGGGATCCATGAGGTTGAATAACTCTGGTGGATGATCTGTTGGCTTCAATGAACTTATTCCCGATATATTTTAGAACATGATATCTGATTGGTTAGGTTTTGCTTAGGCTTCAGCTTTGCCGAGGAAAATCTCTTTGAAAATTCTTCTGGTCGAGATAGAAAATCTGCGAGAATATTATCCTTTCCTTTGAGGTGCTTGACTTGGATCTTGTATGGAGAGAACCATTGAGCCCATCTGAGACTATGAGGATTGGGAATAATCTTCGCATTTATCTGGAACATCTTCGAGAAGACCTTCATATCCATTTCTATCAGAAATTCTGTGTGAATCAGGAAGAAATTGAATTTCTTGATTCCATTCTTTACTGCAAGAATTTCCTTGAAGGTGGAGTGGTAATGTTGCTTAGCATCACTGAACTTTCCGCTAGCATATCTGCATATCTTTCTCTGGCCATCTTTTTCTTCATATAGAACGGCACTCCAGTATTCATTGCTGGCATCAGTTTGCAGTATTTTCTTACCGTCAGAAGGGATGTAGAGGGATTTGACATTTTTAGAAATCTCCTTTATTTCACTGACTGCTTCATCTTGTTCTTTCCCCATGATGGAGCATTTTTCTTGAGCATTTCTGTGAGCGGAGAAATGTATGTAGAGATATTCGGGATGAAATCTCTCACATAATTTACTATACTCAAGAACTGTTGGATCTTCTTTATTGTGAAGCTGGTATCTGGAAACTTGAGTAGTTCTTGACATAAATGTGGTCCTGGACTGTATGCACCTTGTACAAAATGCATTCCAAGAAAATCAATCTCTTGTTGAGCAAGAACCATCTTTTTGCTGAAAGCATGATCCCATAATGTGTTATTAATGCCTCAAACTGACGAAGCAAGTCGACATGTTCCTCCAATGTATCACTAAATAACAGGATGTCATCAATGTAAACTAAAGAGGTATGGAGGATGGACTGGAATATTTTTATCATGGCTTTTTGGAACAAGGAGGGTGAAGTTTTTAATCCGAAGGGCATGACCTTTCTATTGGAAGTGATGATCGGGGATGCAAAAACCAGTTTTGGGTCTTTCTTCAAGGTGAATTCCCAATTGCCAAAATCTAGATTTTAAATCAAACTTGAAAAATATTTGGCCTTGGCTAAGTGGGAGAAAAGAGAGTTTATTTGGGATAGGGAATTTATCATCTCGGAGGAAATGGTTAAGTGGCTGGTAATTAATGACTAACATGAGTTTTCCTCTTATCTGCTCAGCTTTTTTGTTGACATAGAATGCTTTGCATGCCCACTGTGAATCGGATGGCTCTATTAGATCAAATTCCAAAAGTTCTTCACATTCTTTATTTGCAAGCTGGAGATGATCTAGATTCATGCCTGAATGACTTGATTTTGTTGGACTGATGTTTTCATTCTTCTTGAAAGGGAGCTTGATGAAAAATTCTTCATTTTTCCATAACGGGCTTTTCTCTTTTTTCATGAAATCCTTGTTGGATTCTGCACATGAATGCTCAATGAGATTTTTCTCAATCTCTTTGATTTGTTCATCGTGGGTGATTTGGAAGAGCCTTGGAATCTCAGAATAAGGTTTGAACTGTTTCTTGAAAGCTATCCCGTTAGCCTTGATCTGGAGTTGATCTCTGAGTTGTCTGTAAATGTCGAATCCAACAATAAGATCTTTTCTTGGTACATCAGATCCTATCAGCTTGGCCCTATACTTCAATCCTGGAAAGAACTCGATTGTGACCGGATGCTTTGTGATGGCAGTGGTAGTCAGAAATCCATTTGATGCAGTGCTGAAATCCTTAAAGTGCGGCACCCATTGATCTTCAGGGAGAACAACAGGATTTATGAGTGAGGAAGTAGCTCCAATGTCGATGAAAGCAATAACTCGAATCGGTCGATCCCATTTGGATGAATAGACTTTAACTTCTACTTGAGGAACGACTGCAAGAGCGTTGATCTCCTCTCGGGCTTCGATCTCTGGTTCTGAAATTTGATAGTTATCATTGCCTTGATCTTCATAGATATCCAGAGAGAAAAGAGTTTCTTCACTAGGTTCATCATCCACAGAGAATATAGATTCAAGGTCCTCCTCTTTTTCGAGATGTATGCCAGTGTAATCTTCAATATCTTGAAGGAGTTTAACAGATCTTCTTGATTGAGGAAATTTTTTTGCGAAATGTCCAATCTTGTGGCAAATAAAGCATCTATTTTTCTTGTGAAAATTTCCTGGCCTTCTACGTCTGAAATATTTTGTACGTCTCTTGGACCTTGATTTTCCATCTGAAACTCCTGAATCCTTTGTGTCGCTTAGATGTTTTGCAGGAATATCCTGATCCAGTGATCAGATCGGATCTGCGACATGCTTTGTCAAGCGCTGGATTGTGTTGGATAATTTGTTTTAGGGCTGAGCGCTTTGTACAAATGTCCTCCAGTGCTACAAAAATAGCTTGTCTGATGTAGCCGACTTGTGGGACCGTTGTTGATTGAAACTTCTCTTCAAGGATGGTCATGGTTCGGCTTGCTAACATCTTTGGAAGGGAAGAAACAAAGGCTTGCTTTAGGTTGATGTCTCCACCGATTTCAAAGTATATCTTTGCCATTTTTTGAAAATGTCTGTCAATGTCATTTCTTTCGAGTGACACACACTTCATCTCGAAGAGTTGTCTTCGCATTTTCTCCTGTCTTTGGCTAGTATCTCCGCAGAAAACTTCATGTAGGATTCTGATGTTGAAGGCAAAATCCTGGGATGTAAGAAAAGTATTTTTATCTTGAATCCCAAGTGAATTCCACCAATCCCTAAGGATTCCTGAGAACCGTGAAGTTAGTTCTGACAGGATGATATACTTTTCTCGTTCCACCAAATTTTTGGTCACCATCCAAGTATAGAAGTCTTGGATCCTTTGAGGCCATTTTGAAACTTTGACGTCATCTAAGGTGAAAGTGTGGAAGCCAGTTCCAATTGGTTTTGACGCCATGGATTCCTGTCTTCTTTCTGGTATCGGTTCACCCGTCATGCCTTCTTGATCCTCCTCTACTTCAGATATTTCTAGGTCTCTTGGTTGGCTCAGAAATATCGGGGGATCATCTTCTTCAGAAGAGTTTGTTGTGGATTCATTGATGGATTGAGAGCTATCTTCCATTGTATCATGTCAGAGAAATTTAGAGATTCTGACCAGGTAGTATCTCCTTCTGACATGTTTCTTGGTTGGGAGACATAGAAGTTCGGAATCTTCTGATCAGAAATCATTAGATTTTCAGGGTTGGACCCTTTTGAACTTTCTCCTTGGTCTCGCCTTTTCTTTGTTTGTTTCTTGGCTGCAACAACATCTTTCCTTTCCCAAACTATTTTTGCAATATCGAGTTCAGTTTCTTCTTTTAAGGATTGGGTGAAAGAGATAGGATGGTGTGAGGTAGTAGGAAAAGTAGAAAAGGTGTTGTCCATTTTTGGTGGGGAATATGCTTGTGTTGACATGGGGTAGAAGGTAGGTTTTGAAGAGAAAGAACTGGAAAAGTGAAGTTCCTGGCGGACAAATCTCATATTGTAAATTTTCCAATCTTATCTCCAAGGCTTTGATTAGTCCTGCATGCTGAGACGATGTCTGCTCCACCTTTTTCTTAATTGTTTCTACTTTGATCGTTAACTTGTTTTGTGTATGGGCAATATTTTTGATGGTGTTTCCAATATTGTTGAGCACTTTGTTTTGGCAGATGGAATTTTCTTATTGCCAGGTCATTGTTGCCTCGATGTCACTTGTTGGGGGGTTTTTCTCCAGAAGGTAGTATAATGTTTTTCTTTGGGATTTTTGGAGCATGGCTGAGNATGTCACTTGTTGGGGGTTTTTCTCCAGAAGGTAATACTATGTTTTTCTTGGGGATTTTTGGAGCATGGCTGATACCTTCTTTTTCAAAAGGTTGGAGTGGAGGAAAATCTTGGGTATGGCTGGAACTTGAAGGGCTCATCATGAATATTTGTGGGTGTGTGGAATTTTGGGTTGATGGAGTTTTAAGTTCAGGTGGCTTTTTGGATTCTGGGGTGATTTCACTATCTTCCCAACTTGGAGTGAATGTTTTTGGTAATTTTGGCCATTCTTGGGGTTTGTAGCTGACAAGAAACTCATATTTACCTGGACGACTTAAGGAACCAATTGAAGGGTCTTTATTTTCATATCTGGCTCGGAACTGCTTTTTAGTAGCTTTCCCCTTTTTCTTGGATTTTTGTTTGGGCTCGTTGAGGTCAAATCTTTCCTAGTGACGCTGGCGGTGTTCATCATATTCTCCAATTGGATCTTCCAAACAATCTTGGCAATCGCAATCAAGATCCCAAGGGCAGTAACTCGTAAAAGGGCATTTGTACCACCAATTTCTTTTGCCTTCTTTGTCGAAGTGTCGACACCAGTCATTTTCTTCCATGATGCTTTGTATATTCCAGCAAAGTTCTCTTTCAGGGTCAGGGTAAGGATATTTGTGTTTGGGTTGGATCATTTGACAAGAAAAGATGGTTTTATTTGATTTTTTGTGATGGGAATGGTCAAAGCTTATGGAAAAGGTATTATCATTTCTTTTGGTAAAACTTGGCTCACCAGATTGTAGAGGTTCTTCTGGTTCCCTTAACCTTTCATAATTTGTGATCCAGGAATCAGGAAGAATTTTGACAAGCTCATCTCTGGAAATTTTTCTGGGTATTTGGGTGCACATGGTGTTTCCTTTGGTAGCATCAATATTCATGAGTAAATCATTTTCTTCTCCGGGAAGGCATAGATCCATGACATGATTTTGACTCGCCACGCCATTTGGTGGTGAAGAGTGGCTTGGATAGAATCATTGGCTTGTGGGGCAACTTGAATTTGAATTTGGATTTTTAGTGCTTCGGTTATGTATGGGTCAAAAAGGGACATGTTGAAATTTGGAAAGATAGTTATGAAGACAGTCCCTGCATTCAAGGTAACTTCTACAGTACCCAAATTTGCATGTTGGTGCTCCAAGTATCTTGTATCTAGAAGAGAAAGTCGAACAACAACATGTTGACCTTTTCTTCCATGGTAAGTCAGAGCAATTCAGATAGCACCAAAATGGATATGGGTAAAACCATAATCTCTCCACTGTCTGGGAAAATAATCTGGAATTTGGAGGGTAATAAATTGTTCATCTCGAGTAGCAAGAATAGGATGCTGGTCAAGTTTTGAGGCAACAACATATTCTTTGACTCCTTTTGGTTTGTGTTGGACTAAGGAACAAATTTGGGTCCATGGTGCAAATGATTTTTTGGCAAAAACAGAGTAAGGGTTTATGAGGGGTAGTTTAGTGGGAGATACTTTTTGTTCATCGGGTAGTATATCGACTTCATAAAGATAATCATATTTTTTGGACAGGGTTTTATATAGAGTAGGGACATTCATTTTTAGTAGGGAAGAGGATGATGGACGGCTGAGACATATTTAGTAAACTGTTTCTCCCTCCGAAAAGGATGGGCTAGCTCTGATACCACAGTAAGAAGAACAGAGCAAGAGATTCCAAGAAAGAAAACTATATCATAGATACGAAAGTTTTCCTACAAAAAAGGGCTGGCTAATTCCAAGCTGCACTATAGTTAATTTGCTTATAGTCTAAAAAGTTTTCCTACCAAAGGGGATGGCTTCAACAACCCATAAGGGACGGCTTGCCAAGTTACATAACTCAGAAAACTTTTGTACTACAATCAACCCAACTGTTAAAACTCAGAAAACATTCTTACTACAACAAGATAACTTTATTAGAGTATTCTTACTCTATTTTCATACCTGGACCGACCACTCTACTAGGGACATAATCTAGGGAACCTCTCCAATCCACCCTAGGAAACTCCGGCATTTCAAATATCATGGTCTTAGTGTGACAATCCAGAATGGTGTGACATGGTGACAACCAATCCATGCCTAAAATCACGTTAAAATCAACTATGTTAAGTAGTAAAAGATCAAGTCTCGTTTCTAATCCCCCAATTGTCACAACACACGACTGATACACACGATCCACAATAGTAAAATCACCCACCGATGTAGATACATGAACATGCATAATTAAAGAATCATGAGGCGAATCCAAATAGCGAGAAAAGTATGATGACACATATGAATAAGTGAATCCAGTGCCAAATTATACTGAAGCCTCCCTGTGAAACACTGAAACAATACATGTGATCATGGCATCGAAAGCAACTACCTCTGGCCTGGCAGGAAATGCGTAGCAATGGGCCTGACCACCACCTAATCAACCTCCTCTTCTGGGGCAGAGTCAAACTTCCTAAGTCCCACCTCTGGCTGGCTGTTCGGGTGGTCTAGCTACTAATGCTGACATTATAGGCTGAGAGCTATACTGTGTGACCCTACTCAATAGTCTTGGGAAATCTCTCTTGAGGTGACTCAAGTCCCCACACTCAAAACAACCTCTTCTCTGACAGAGTTGCTAACCCCGATAATCTGAATAGCTACACGAGGAACCTTGTGCAGATGAAGCATGGTAAAAACTCTGCACTGGAAACACACTGAATGATGACTGAGCTGGGCATGTACTGTTGGAACTATGGGTAATTAAAAAACCACAAGGAACATGGCAAGAAAGCTGAACGGGTCTAGAAGGACGACCTCTGTTGTATTGGGACTGGCCTCCAGATGAGGCACTACTGAAACCACCTAAACTACGAGAGGCCTACCGCTCCACACGGTCCTACCTGCGAACTAGCTCTAAATGTCTAGCAATCTCGACCACCTCATCAAACATAACATCCGTCGCTACCTTTCGAGCCATACTAAAACATAATCCATAGTTGAGGCCATCAATGAACCGCCTAATATTCTCCCTCTCAGTGGGAACTAACCATATTGCATGATAAGCAAAACCTACGAACCTTATCTCATACTGAGTCACTGTCATGCCCTTCTGGCATAACTGCTTAGGCTACCTACGTAACTCCTCTACGCAGGTCTGTGGGACAAACTTCTCTAAGAGGAAAATTAAGAACTCATGCGATGATAGTGGTTCTGCGTCGGCCGGCCTGCTCAGCCCATAAGTTTGCCACCATCTGTAACCTGCCTCTGCCAGCTGAAAGTAGTAAATGCTACCCTACTAGTGTCCAAAATACCCCTTATGTGAAGAATTTGCTGACACTTATCTAGAAAATCCTGAGCATTCTCCAACATTGCTCTACTGAACTCTGGAGGATTAAGCTTCCCAAATCGATCTAACCTCTTTTGCTCCTCATCACTCATAAGTGGATCAACCTCGGCCCGAGCAATAACAACTGACTGAACTGGAAACACACTTTGTGTCTGGTGAGCCTAAGCTAGCAGCTTTGGTGTCAGGGCAACAAAAGTCTAGGCACCTCCCCAGCTTGTGAGGTGGCTACTACAACTGGAATCGAAACAGCCTAAACTAGGCTCGTGCAGACGGTCAAAATCTGAGCTAAGGCTTCCTGCAGGCCAGGAATAGCAATGGGCACTGTTAGTGCTTGAGCTGGTCTCACCGGCTCAACAACATCTTGTACAAACTCCTCATCCTAGAGAAACTGGTGGCTCCACAGGTGTTGCTCTGGCTATAGTACGAGCCACACCCCGAGCTCTACTGCAGCCCCGACCTCTCGTGGCCCTAATTGGTGGTACTGGTGGCAGTCCACCTAATATGGTCATGTGTGTCCTCACCATATGTGAGAGAAAAAAATATCCAAGTCTCAAACTTTGGAAATAACAAACCTGCACGACAAGAATGCAAGAAAGTGAAGTTTCCTAACAGTTTGGTAGGCTCTCGAAGATAAGTGCAGATGTCTCCGTACAGATCTGCAAGACGCTATCAAACTTGTAATGACTCGTAATACCTATGAACATAAAGCTGTAATACCAACTTGTCATGACCCAAAAATCCTAACTTGTCATGATGGCGCCTAACACACTTGCTAGGAAAATCAGACATGACAATAATAAACCATAACATCAGAAAGATAGAAATATCATGAGTCTGAAACCTTAATATAGCACAATACCAGTAATACATGATAAATTTCCCAGAAACTAGTAAATATAGATCATGAGCTCTAATACGAAAATACAAGTCTGAAATGAACATCTACATTACTGTTTGAAATAAAGGCAACAGTACATATGGAAATATATGTCAAGACTGTGATCAAGAATGCAGTTCTACCTCGTCTCTTAATGATCAGCTCAGCTACAAGCCTCAGCTACCAATGACTGGGTCCGACACCTGGATCTTCACAATTAAGTGCAGAGTGTAGCATGATAACAACCGACCTAACTTACTCAGCAAGTATCATAACAAACTTTGATGAGTTACAAGAAGCAAGAATTGTAAATGTACTTGCTATAACCTGTACAATTTCATAAATCCAACAAGTACAAAACAGTAATGTGATCAAGCATAAAGCACATAAAGAACAATCTCTCTCAGTGTGTACAATTACTCATTTACTCTGCTTAGTCAATGTTACAACATATAAAGACGATATGCAATTAAATTAGGTAATTAACCACGAAAATTGCAAGTAAAGATGAAATGTAAAATCCAAACCAAACACTGGCAAGACTTTCCTCAGTAACTCTATATCCGTACCAAACCACTGATCATATTTCTCAAATCCATGTGTACACCATCAAGAGATAAACATGAGAGGGTGACCCTAAGGGGATGGATCCATATCCACATGCCGATGTTGTATGGACAATTCACGTGTTAATAATATCAACAACATGGATAACTCACATGCTACACGGACAATGACTGTGCTAATAATATCAATATCTTGATCCGTACAGACAATTCACGTGCCAGACGACAGACTCATGTGCCAATATTCGCAATCCATCCGGTGTGGTCACAGGCTACTAGTCTAGTTCATAACACACATGAAGCAAATGTACGAGAATACATGTACATGATCAATGATTATCAAGTTTCATACTCCTGGAT
The DNA here is from genome assembly GCA_005239525.1 of Nicotiana knightiana. Lineage (NCBI taxonomy): Eukaryota > Viridiplantae > Streptophyta > Magnoliopsida > Solanales > Solanaceae > Nicotiana > Nicotiana knightiana. The sequence continues at coordinate 82,862 of ML433808.1, read as the reverse complement.
TGGTATAAATAACATGCTATAGTGTAGGCATGTGCAAAGTGTGCTATCCCAACTAGAACAGATAATTTCATCATGAAATAGCAGTTTAAAGCTTACCAATCAACTCAAGGCATGTTGTAGCTCAAGCACTACCCTGAGCATGAAAATGGTACCCCGTCGCACGCATATGTGCTCAATCCCACACTTATGCGCCACTCATAACACGTAGCTATGACAAATAATTCAACCAACTAGTGCCTCAACCAAGTTTAGGTAAGATACTTACCTCAAGAAAGCGAAATTACTCCTCTAACAAGCCCTTCCCACGTGTATCAAACTCTGAACGACCCGAATCAAGCAAAATTAACTTAATATAATTAATAAAAGTCCTAGGAATCGAATTGTAATAATAAAACTAAGTTCTTTAAACAAAATAAAAAAGTCAACCCCAAGCCCGCATCTCGGAACCCGACAAAATTCACAAATTCTGGACATCCATTGAATTATGAGTCAAACCATACTAATTTCATCCAATTCCGACTTCAGTCGGCCTTCAAATCTTCAATTTACACTTTAGAAAATTATTACTAAAATCCCCAATTTCTCTAATTTAAATCACCAATTAAATGATAAAAACCAAGATGAAAACATAAATAATGGACAAATCTTGATAAAAAAATACTTATCCTGATCCAAATCGTAAAAATTCCCTAAAAAATCTCCCAAAACCGAGCCCTACAACTCAAAATATATTAAAATGAACCAAGCCCTCAAAATAGAGTAATATATAGTCTGCCCAGGTATTATACATCGTGATAGCGGGACCTACATTGAGTTCGCGAATAACAAATAATCACTGCACTCAAAATGGCATACGCGAAAGCGAAGATTTAGTCGCAAAGGTGATGCTTACTAGTCCTGCCACTTCACGAACGCGGGCTTGTCTATGCAATCACGTAAGATTAAAGCCTGACACCCCCCAGCTGAACATCTCTTCTACGCAAACGCTTGACCATAATCGTGATCACGCTAACGTGCCTCTCAAAGGTTTTTGAAAGTGAGCTCAGTGAATGCAGACAACAAAATTTCCCTTGGCTGGTAAACTGCGTTCCGTGACTGCGACATCCTCTACGCGATCATGAAGAAGGAACCCAGAATCTCAAAAACAATAGTCCAAAAATGAAGAAAATTGTCTGAAACCCATTGGGAACATACCCGAGGCTCCAGGGGCCCCAAGAAATCGCACCAACCAGTCTCAAAACACAATACAAACATACTCAAAGTCTCAAATCACATCAAACAACATCAAAACCATGAATTGCACCCCAATTCAAGCCTAATGAAACTAATAAACTTTCAACTTCTAAAACTAATGATGAATCATATCAAACCAACTTTGAATGACCTCGAACTTTGCACACAAGTCCCAATTGACAAAAAGGACTTATTCCAACTTTCGAAACCAAAATTCGAACCCGATTTTAACAAAGTCAACTCTCGGTAAACACTCTCAACCTTCCAAACCTTCAATTTTCCAACTTTTTCCAAAAAGCCTCAAACCAACCTACGGACCTCCAAATCTAGTTCCAGACATACGCCTAAGTCCAAAATCACGATACGACGCTATCAGAACCATCAAAACTCAATTCTGGAGTCGTCCACACAAAAGGGAAACTCCAGTCAACACTTCCAACTTAAACTTCCAACCTTGGGATTAAGTGTCCCAATTCACTCCTAAACATCCCCAAAACCAAACCAACCACCCCGACAAGTCACATTACCACAAATGAACATAGAAGAAGCAATAAATAGGGAAACAAGGATTCAATACACAAAACAACTGGCCAGGGCATTACAATACCTGATTTCAATCTCTACTACTTAGAAACATCACACTTACAAAATCATCCCATGGAAGGTACTCCCACAACCTTCCTCACCAGGTAACAAAATTTGAACATCAATGGCCATCCACCATGCTATTTCTGTAGTGCTAGACATGCATCCGCAAATTAAAACACAATACCACTTCCACCGAAGCAAACCATCCTCAGGATACCCAAAATGGTGCCATCATACTCCAAACATCTAATATCTCTGCTCCTCCTCCAAGCTTGTGACATTCTTGCAAAAACCAAACTGCAACCTTGATCCTCCAATTCCCATTCCACATCATTCAATGCACTTATCATGCTGCTATGCGAGAGTACAAGAATTTCATCATAACTCCTAAATCACTAGTAGAATAAATACTTCATCGGCTAGAAACCTTTCACTTAACTCATTTCAGGAGAAAGAATTGTAGAGCGCAACCAACTTCATATAACTGTAGAAGACACAAACCTTGAACGCGGTCGAAACCATCATAACATCTTCGTGACCCGTTGCACATACCTATACCATCAGGATTGAATCCCTCCAAACTAGCCAAATTTCAGAGACATCCAAGCTCGCAAGTATAGCCACGGAACACCTATATAACCCTATTGTAAGAAGGAACAAATCATTGCCTTCACCATGCTGATCCAAATAACTGTTAAACTGTCACGCCCCGAAATCCCACCATCGTGCCGTGATGGCATCTAATGTTAAACCCGCTAGACAATCCAAAGTGTACAGTTAAACTAACATGATAATACTAAATTAAAAGAATAAGCTAGAAACAGTTCACAACTTAACAGAGGAAATAAATAATGTTTCAAAACTAAGTAAAGACAACATAATACAACGTCGCAATAATTTCCCAAAACCTGGAGTCACAAACTCACGAACTGTCTATAGGAGTGGTAAATAAAAAGTCTGAAAGGAAATACATAACTGTCTCTGAAAACTAGAGGAAAAACAAGATAGAAATGAAGAACTAGGGATAGGAGAGATGCCAAGGGCCCGACTGCGTAATCTGCACAACATAAAGAAGTGCAGGTGTAGCATCAGTACAACCGACCCCATGTACTGAGTAAATGCCGAGCCTAACCTCGGCAAAGTAGTGACGAGGCTAGGACACGACAACAAAATGTACCTGTGCAGTTCAATAGTATAGTAGAAACTAAACAAGAATACAATTATGGGAAGAACATGCTAGGGGTAAGAGATAGCAAATACTGAAATGATGGAAATGAAAACAACAGTCTAAAATATCCTAAAATAATAACGGGAATTGACAACACAATTTAAACAGTGAAAAGAAATGGCACGACATGTCCCCTCGTGCATAATAATGTAAACTATGGCACAGAATGTCCCCTCGTGCATAAACAAGATAAACATGGCACGGAATGTCCCCTTGTACGTAAAACATCACAATCACGACACATAATGTACCCTCGTGCATAACAATATAAAATATGGCACGGAATGTCCCCTCGTGCATAATAATATAAAATATGGCACGGAATGTCCCCTCGTGCATAACAATATAAAATATGGCACAACATCACCCTTTGTGCTTTTACGCTCTTCCTCACCAAAACAATGACAATATCAATGGCAAGGAATACAACATAGTGGAAATATAATCCAAAATCACCCGGCAAGGGGAAAGTATCAGTCAATATCGTAACGATTGCCCGGCAAGGGTCTCAGCTATAACCAATCATTTCAAATATATCCTTTACAATTGGGTTCTCAATCGAACCAATACATCATGAGTTCATCAACCAGAGTTTTCAACATTACTCAACTTTCAAGTAGAGACAATTGCATATTATAACGAACATGGAAGTAATAATAAGGTTTTTATCGAAAATAGACTCACGGTCATGCTTGACACACAATGCATACGTGCTCGTCACCTCACCTATGCATTGAGCATGATAAACACTTAACACATAGCATACAATACCTATTCTCTCACCAAAGTTAGGCAAGACACTTACCTCGGGTCCAAAAATAGCAATCAAGCTTCTAACACCGCCTTTCCTCTTGAATTCAACTCCGGAACAACAATATCTAGACATAATTAACTTAAGTATACCAATAATGAATCAATAAATTGATCCCATAGCCTAATTATCCATTTCTTAGATGTCTTCCAAAAATAACAAAATTCGACCCCGGGCCCGCTCGCTCGGATTCCAGTAATTCTCGAAGGGAACACTCATCCAAAGCCTAAGGATCATTAATATACAATTCTTGATTTCATGGCCAATTCACAGAAAATTCTCAAATGATTACAAGTTCAAGGTTACTACCCAAATTCTTGATTTTTGCACTAATTTATGTAGTTAATAAGCTAGAATCCTTGCTTGAAGCTAACTTTTGAGTAGAGTTCACTTACCTTAGAAGACATAAATGAGAAAAATGGGTTTAAAACCCGTATATAAAACACACTGCCTGAACAGTGATTCCGCACCTGCGGCTCGGAGATCGCAGGAGCGATCCCGCACCTGCGAGAAAAATCTCGCGCCTGCGGAAATGGGCTGGGGAGCCTGGGCCCGCGCCTGCGGTGTGGAGACCGCACCTGCAGCTCCGCTCTTGCGGAATATTTTTCGCACCCGCGATAATTGGCCAGACCTTTGGGTAATCGCACCTGCGATGCTGGGGACCGCAGGAGCGGTCCCGCACCTGCGACTGGGCAACCGCACCTGCGGTCACACCAGAACAGGTTCTCCAACAGCTATGTTTGCTGGTTTTTAGCCCGTTAGGTGCCTGGAAGGCACCTGGGACCAACCGAGCCCTAGTCCGAATATAACAATGAGTCCCAAATCATAACACAAACTCGCTCGAGCCTTTGGAACGCCCAAAGCAACGCTAAAAATCAAAATCACACCCCAAACCCCAAGAACCAAACTTAGGAACTTTAAGTTTTCTAGACCTCGCTAACAACGTACCGAACTGACCTATACAACTCGGAAGGACACCAAATATATACACGACTTCCAAAATCATCCTACAAAATTATTCGACTAATTAAACCACTAAAATAACATCAAAACAATGAATTAAGCTAAAAAATCCATAGAATTTTCTCAAACTTCATAAACTTCTAAATTCTCCAATTTTGATCCGAAACACAACAAACCAAGTCCGTTTTACACCAAATTTCACAGATAAGTCGCATAACATATATTAAACCTGTTCCAGGCTCCAGAGCCATAATACGGGCCTGGTAATCCAAATTTCACATCAAAGTTCATTTTCAAAAGTCTTTCTTATTTTTAGAAAACAATTTCTTTGAAAATTCATTTCTCAGGCTTGGGACCTCGAAATTCGAATCCGGGCATACACCCAGGTCCCATATTTTTCTACGGACCCTCCGGGACCGTCAAATCACGGGTCCAGGTCTGTTTACCAAAAATGTTGACCAAAGTCAACTTTATTCCATTAATTATCATAAATTCAACAGTTCAACATATTTCCACATAAAAGCCTCCCGACTACACGCTCGGGCTATGCATGCACAACGAGGTGAGATGAACGGAGGCTTTCAGGGCCTCGGAACACAATTTCTGCTAAATTACATAAGATGACCTTTTGGGTCATCACAATCTCCATTTCTAAAACAACCGTTCGTCCTCAAACGGACATAGAAAAGTACCTGAATCGGGGAAAAGGTGGGGATAACGGCTTCGCATATTGGGCTCGGACTCCCAAGTAGCTGCCTCAACAGGCTGACCTCTCCACTGAACACGAACCGAAGGATAACTCTTTGATCTCAACTGTCGCACCTGCCGATCTAATATGGCTACCGACTTCTCCTCATAAGACAGATCCTTGTCCAACCTGAAACCACTGAAGTCAAGTACATGATATGGGTCTGCAATATACCTCCAGAGCATAGACACGTGAAATACTGGATGCACTGCTGACAAAATAGGTGGCAAGGCAAGTCTGTAGGCCACCTCTCCTACCTTGTCTAGAATCTCAAAGTGACCAATGTACCTAGGGCTCAACTTTCCCTTCTTTCCGAATCTCATCACGCCCTTCATGGGCGACACCCGAAGAAATACCCGGTCGCCTATCATAAATGCCAAATCTCAAACTCTGCGATCCGCATTACTCTTCTACCTGAACTGAGCTGTACGAAGTCTATCTTGAATGATCTTCACCTTATCCAAGGCATCCTGGACTAACTGAGACCCCAACAATCTAGCCTCTCCCGGCTCAAACCATCCGACTGGAGACCGACACCGTCTACCATACAACGCCTCATACGGAGCCATCTGAATGCTCGTATGATAGCTGTTGTTGTAGGGAAACTAAGCTAAAGGGAAGAACTGGTCCCATGAACCACCAAAGTCAATAACACAAGCTCGCAACATATCCTCCAAAATTTGAATAGTACGCTCGGACTGCCTGTCCGTCTAAGGATGAAATGCGGTGCTCAAATCAATCTGGGTTCTCAACTCTCGCTGAAATACTCTCCAGAAATGAGAGGTAAACTGAGTACCTTGGTCTGATATAATGGATATGGGGACAACATGCAGTCTAACAATCTCTCTCATATAGATCATTGCCAACTTCTCTGCTGAATACGAAACTGATACTGGAATGAAGTGTGCTGACTTGGTCAGCCTATCCACAACGACCCATACTGCATCAAACATCCTCTTGAGTCCGTGGGAGTCCAACTAAAAAGTCCCTGGTGATACGCTTCCACTTCCACTCGGGAAGCTGAATCTGCTGCATCAAACCACCGAGTGTTTGGTGCTCGTGCTTAACCTGCTGATAATTCAACCACCAAGCTACATAAGCTACATAAGCTACAATATACTTTTTCATTCTACGCCACCAATAATGTTGCCGCAAGTCCTGGTACATCTTTGTGGCGCCCGAATGAATGGAATATCGGGAACTGTGGGCCTCCTGTAGTATCAACTCACGAATGCCATCGACATCTGGTACACAAATACGACCCTGCATCCTCAATACTCCCTCAGCATCAACCGTAAACTGCTGGGCATCTCCGTGCCTGACTCTATCTCTAAGAACACATAAGTGGCAATCATCATACTTCCTGGCTCGAATACGGTCATACAGTGAAGAACTGGCCACAGTATGGGCCAAAACACTACCAGCCTCAGAAACCTCCAATCTCACAAATCGGTTGGCTAACACCTGAACATCCAAAGTAAGAGGTCGCTCTCCGAATGATAAATAGGCAAGACTACACATACTAGCTGACTTCCAGCTCAAAGCATCGGCCACCACATTGGCCTTCCCCGGATGATAAAGAATGGTCATATCATAATCCTTCAGCAACTCTAGCCATCTCCTATGTCTCATGTTGAACTCCTTCTGTTTAAACAAATACTGCAAGCTCTTATGATCCGTGAACACTTCACATGGCACACCATACAAGTAATGCCTCCAAATCTTCAATGAATGCACAATAACTGCTAACTCCAAGTGATGAACTGGATAGATCTTCTCATGGACCTTCAACTGACTAGAAGCATAGGCTATAACCTTTCCATCCTGCATCAACACTGCACCAAGCCCAACCCGTGAAGCATCACAATACACGGTATACGATCCTGAACCTGTGGGCGAAACACACACCGGTGCCGTGGTCAAGGCAGTCTTAAGCTTCTGAAAGCTCACCTCGCACTCATTAGACCACCCGAACTGGGCACTCTTTTGAGTCAACCTGGTCATCGGGGCTGCAATGGATGAAAAGCCCTCCACAAACCGGTGATAATAACCTGCTAAGCCCAAGAAAATCCGAATCTCTGTAGCTGAGGTGGGTCTAGGCCAATCTCTGACTGTTGAAATCTTCTTCGGATCCACCTGAACACCCTCTAATGATACCACATGGCCTAGAAATGCAGCCGAACTCAACCAAAACTCACACTTGGAGAATTTGGCATACAACTGACTATCCCTCAGAGTCTGGAGGACGACTCTAAGGTGCTGCTCATGCTCCTCTCAGCTGCGAGAGTATATCAATATATCATCAATGGAAACAATACAAATGAGTCCAAATAAGGCCTGAACACTGGGTGCATCAATTCCATGAAAGCAGTGGGGGCATTCGTCAGCCCAAATGACATCACCAAGAACTCATAATGCCCATAACAAGTGCAAAAAGCTGTCTTAGGGACATCAAACGCCCTAATCCTCAGCTGATGGTAACCAGATCTCAAGTCAATCTTGGAAAACATTGAAGCACCCTGAAGCTGGTCGAATAAATCATCAATCTTTGGCAAAGGATACTTGTTCTTAATTGTAACCTTATTCAACTGACGATAGTCAATACACATCCTCATCGAGCCATCTTTCTTCTTGACAAACAATACTGGAGCACCCCAAGGAGAGACACTAGGCCTAATAAAGCCTTTATCCAACAAATCCTGCAACTGATCTTTCAACTCCTTCAACTCTGGCAGGGCCATACGATACGCGGAGTAGAAATAGGCTGGGTGCCCTGAGCTAACTCAATACAAAAATCAATATCCCTGTCGGGTGGCATACCCGGCAGGTCAGCAGGGAAAACCTCTGGAAACTCACGAACCACGGGCACCGACTCCACGGAAGGAACCTCGGCGCTAAAATCACGAACATAGGCTAGATATGCCAAAAAACCCTTCCCGACCATGCACCGAGCCTTCATATAAGAAATAACTCTACCAGAAGAATGACTAGGAGTTGCCTTCCACTCCAAACGAGGCACCCCTGGCAAATCCAAGCTCACTGTCTTGGCATGACAGTCCAGATAGCATAATAGGGGGATAACCAATCTATCCCCAATATAATATCGAAGTCAACCATATCAAGCAGAAAAAGATCAACCTGAGTCTTCAGACCACCAATGACTATTAAGAAAGCACGGTAGACTCGATCTACCACTATAGAATCACCCACCGGTGTAGAAACATGCACATCAGTACTCAAGGAATCACGGGGCATACCCAAATAAGGGGCAAAATATGAAGACATATAGGAGAATGTAGAACATGGATCAAATAACACCGAAGCCTCTCGGCTGCAAACTGAAATTGTACCTGTAATAACCGCATAAGAAGCCTCGGCATCAGGCATGGCAGGAAAAGCATAGCACCGGGGCTGAGCCCCTCCAATCTGATCATCTCTAGGTCGACCTACTGCGGCCTGACCTCTACCTCTCGTGGCATGTCCTCCACCTCTATGAGTCTCACCTCTACCTCTGGCACCCCGACCGCCACCTCTAGCTAACTGAGGGGGTGGGGGTGCGCCTGATGCGGGAACCATGGCATAGGATCCCTGATACTGAGACCCACCAGGACCTCAGGGGAAAAATCTGGAAATATGCCTCAATCCACCGCAAGAATAACACAGCCTCTGCTGATATGGATGGGGACTCTAGAACTGTCCCTGATGACCCTGATAACCACCCTGGAAACTCTGAAGCGGCGGTGTACTGATAGGTGTTGGTGGTGCACTGTGAGCTACCTGAAGTGCCGACTGATAGGGTCTGGGAGGATGACCTATGCCTGAAGAATCCCTGCCCCCAGATGAGGCTCCACTGAAACGATCGAAATGACGGGGACTCTTATCAGCCCCCTGACCACCACCCTGTGACATAATCATCTCAATCCTCCTGGCCACATTGGCCGTATCCTGGAATGAAATATCAGTACCTGACTCTCTAGCCATCTGAAGTCTGATAGGCTGGGCCAATCCCTTAATAAATCTACGAACCCTCTCCCGATCAGTGGGAAGTATCATAAGCGCATGTCAGGCTAGAGTGATGAACCTGGTCTCGTACTAAGTGACTGTCATAGATCCCTACTGGAGATGCTCAAACTGCCTCCGAAGGTCCTCTCTCTGAGTAATGGGAAGGAACTTTCCCAAAAATACGTCTGAGAACTGAGTCCAAGTCAAGGGTGCAGACCCAGCTGGTCTGGCTAAGCAATAGTCTCTCCACCAACTCTTGGCTACGTCAGATAACTGAAAAGTACCGAAGTCAACTCCGTTGGACTCTACTATGCCCATGTTCCGAAGAACCTCATGGCAGCTGTCCAAATAATCCTAGGGATCCTCTGATGGTGAACCAGTAAAAGTAGTAGTGAATAACTTAGTGAACCTCTCCAGTCTCCAGAAAGCATCCGCTGACATAGTTGCTCCCTCTGCTACCGGCACTGCAATACCTGACTGAGCTACTCCGGCTTGCTGAGGTGCCGGAGTCTGGAACTGTGGAGCTAGCTGCTCTGGCGTGCGGGTGGCAGGAGTCTGGGTACATCCCCCAGCCTGAGAGACAATTGGTGCAATAGGAAGAAGACCCGCCTGTGCTACACTCTCCATGAGTCCGACTAGACGGACAAGAGCGTCCTGAAGCACTGGGGTAGCTATGAACCCCTCTGGGACCTAAGCTGGTCCAACTGGGACTTCCAAAACTGGGACCTCCTCGTCAGACTCGACCTGAGGGTCCTCTACTAGGGCTGCTGCTCTAGGCTGAGCCCAGCCCCGACCTCGGCCTCTAGCACAGCCTCGTCCTTGACCTCGACCTCGACCCCTCGTAGGAGCTGTAGCAGGAGTGTCGGGCTGCTGAGCAGAACCTAGGGAAGCACGCGTCCTCGCCATCTGCTAGAGAATAGAATAGAAACTCAATTAGTACTCAGAATTCATATCGCCCGACTGAGATGAAAAGAATGTGCAGTCATCCTAACTTTGCAGCCTCTGGGGATAAATACAGACGTCTCTATACTGATCCCTAAGAATCTACCAAGTTTTTCGTGAGTTGTGAGACCTAAGCAACCTAGAGCTCTGATATCAACTTGTCACGCCCCGAAATCCCACCATCGGGCCGTGATGGCGTGTAACGTTGAACCCGCTAGACAAGCCAATGTGTACAGTTAAACTAACATGATAACACCAAATTAACAGAATAAGCTAGAAACAGTTCACAAATTAACAGCGGAAATAAATAAAGTTTCAAAACTAAGACAACATAATACAACGTCACAATAATTTCCCAAAACCTGGAGTTACAAACTCACAAACTGTCTATATGAGTGCTAAATACAAAATCTGAAAGGAAATACATAACTTTCTCTGAAAACTAGAGGAAAAACAAGACAGAAATGACGAACTAGGGATAGGAGAGATGCCAAGGCACACGAACGCCAGCGGGTATACCTTGAAGCCTCTAGGGTGAACTGAAGGACACTCCCACTAGTGATGTCCACTGGGTCCGGCTGCGTAATCTGCATAACATAAAGAAGTGCAGGTGTAGCATCAGTACAACCGACCCCATGTACTGAGTAACTGCCGAGCCTAACCTCGGCGAAGTAGTGACGAGGCTAGGATACAACAACAAAATGTACCTGTGCAGCTCAATAGTATAGTAGAAACTAAACAAGAATACAATTACGGGGAAGAACATGCTGGGGGTATGAGATAGCAAATACTAAAATGACGAAAACGAAAACAACAGTCTAAAATATCTGAAAAAAAATAACGGGAATTGACAACACAATTTAAACAGTGAAAAGAAATGTCACGGCATGTCCCCTCGTGCATAATAATATAAACTATGGCACGTAATGTCCCCTCATGCATAAACAAGATAAATATGGCACAGAATGTCCCCTCGTGCATAAAACATCACAATCACGGCACGGAATGTACCCTCGTGCATAACAATATAAAATATGGCACAAAATGTCCCCTCATGCTTAATAATATAAAATATGGCACGAAATGTCCCCTCGTGCATAAAAATATAAAATATGGCACGACATCACCCTTCGTGCTTTTACGCTCTTCCTCACCAAAACAATGACAATATCTATGGCAAGGAATACAACATAGTGGAATATAATCCAAAATCGCCCGGCAAGGGGAAAGTATCAGTCAATATCATAACGATTTCCCGGCAAGGGTCTCATCTGTAACCAATCATTTCAAATATATCCTTTACAATTGGGTTCTCAATCGGACCAATACATCATGAGTTCATCAACCAAAGTTTTCAACATTAATCAACTTTCAAGTAGAGACAATTTCATATTATAACGAACATGGAAGTAATAATAAGGTTTTTATCGAAAATAGACTCACGGGCATGCTTGACACACAATGCATAGGTACTCGTCACCTCACCTATGCAATGAACATGATAAACACTTTACACATAACATATAATACCTATTCCCTCACAAAAGTTAGGCAAGACACTTACCTCGGGTCCAAAAATAGCAATCAAGCCGCTAACACCGCCTTTCCTCTTGAATTCAACTCCGGAACAACAATATCTAGACATCATTAACTTAAGTATATCAATAATGACACAATAAATCGATCCCATAGCCTAATTATCCATTTCTTAGCATTCTTCCAAAAATAACAAACTTCGACCCCGGGCCTGCTCGTTCACATTCCAGTAATTCTCGAAGGGAACACTTACCCAAAGCCTAAGGATCATTAATATACAATTCTTACTTGATTTTGTTGCCAATTCACAGAAAATTCTCAAATGATTACGAGTTCTAGGTTACTACCCAAATTCTTGATTTTTGCACTAATTTATGTCGTTAATTAAGCTAGAATCCATGCATGGAGCTAAATTTTGAGTAGAGTTCACTTACCTTAGAAGACCAGGTAGTTGGCCCTTAACAATGGAGGAAAATCGCCCAAGGAAGAAGAAAGAAATGAGAAAAATTCGTTTAAAACCCGTATATAAAACACACTGGCTGAATAGTGATTCCGCACCTGCAGCTCGGGGACCGCAGGAGCTGCGGTCTTGCACCTGCGAAAAATATCTCGTGCCTGCGAAATGGGCTGGGGAGCCTGGGCCCACGCCTGCGGAGTGGAGACCGCACCTGCAAAATATTTTCCGCACCCGCGATAATTGGCCATGCCTTTGTGTAATCGCACCTGCGATGCTGGACCGCAGGAGAGGTCCCGCACCTGCGACTGGGAAACCGCACCTGCGGTCACACCAGAACAGGTGCACCAGCAGCTATGTTTGCTGGTTTTTAGCCCCGTTAGGTGCCCGGAAGGCACCTGGGCCCACCCGAGCCCTAGTCCAAATATACCAATGAGTCCCAAATCATAACCCGAACTCGCTCGAGCCTTTGGAACACCCAAAACAATACTAAAACTCAAAATCACACCCCAAACCCCAAGAACCAAACTTAGGAACTTTAAGTTTTCTAGACCTCGCTAACAACGTGCCGAACTAACCTATACAACTTGGAATGACACCAAATATACACACGGCTTCAAAAATCATCCTACAAACTTATTCGACTAATTAAACCACTAAAATAACATCAAAACAATGAATTAAGCTAAAAAATCCATAGAATTTTCTCAAACTTCATAAACTTGTAAATTCTCCAATTTTGATCCGAAACACGTCAAACCAAGTCCGTTTTACACCAAATTTCACAGATAACTCGCATAACATATATTAAACCTGTTCCAGGCTCTGGAACCATAATACGGGCTCGGTAACCCGGATTTCACATCAAAGTTCATTTTCAAAAGTCTTTCTTATTTTCAGAAAACAATTTTCTTTAAAAATTTATTTCTCGGGCTTGGGACCTCGGAATTCGATTCAGGGCACACCTAGGTCCCATATTTTCTTACGCACCCTCCGGGACCATCAAATCACGGGTCCGGGTCCGTTTACCAAAAATGTTGACCAAATTCAACAGTTCAACACATTTCCACATAAAAGCTTCCCGGCTACGCGCTCGGGCTATGCACGCACAACGAGGTAAGATTAACGGAGGCTTTCAGGGCCTCAGAACACAGTTTCTGCTAAATTACACAAGATGACCTTTTGGGCCATCACATAAACTAACTCAACTACTCTGTTTTCTCTTGACTTATCTTCAGAATCAGTACCTCTCAAATACCTGTAAGTCATTTTGTATCCCTCTCATACACTCAATAGTACCTCCAGCTGATACACCCGCTCTGAAAGATCTTTCGCGAATCCGAAGTTGTTTCTTCTATCTTTCTTATACTCTACTGCAGAGTTTGTGACAACATAGAAATTCTCCAAGTACCTTTCACACTCTAATGCAAAACCCAAAATCCTCAGCCAAATAATGAACCTAAAAATCCCTAAGTACCACAGCTTAAATTCTCAAATCCACTAGAACAATTATTGAGAGTCCCCCACTATAATCCAATCAGGATTCTATAACCAAATAACTAGTGCTCCATTGGCGCTCGTATACTTTAAGGAGTAACCAAATGAACCCCTTCCCGTACACATCGCATTCTCAAAGAAATATCAAATATGAGTCATTCCACAACCTTCACATAAGCCGATAAGGAAAAATATAGCACTTACCCATCAAATTCCTTATTCGAATTACCCTTGACGTCTCCGTCCTTAAGGCATAACCAAATCACCAACGTATTGATGACTAGGAACATAAAAAACATGATCGCATAACACAATCATCGACGATAAGCTCCCCCACTTGGCTTTAAGCCACAATTGCAAAATCCAAGGACTAACAATGACTCCTCCTTTTGGATACCATGATCTCACACCGTTACTCAACCGAATTTCTCGCAAGCTATACACCATGAATTATCAGCCCCAATTGCTTATTCATCCTCCTGGCAGTCACATCATCTTCTTCACACGATCCAAGCCCAATTCGTAGTACATGCTTCCCATTAGGTAGAATGTAAAACTTCTCATAGGAACTTCATCAGAAATCACACAAGTCCTAACCTTCTCTCAGGAGATAGCCCACATATGTAACCTCATTTTTACATCCCATAATGAAACTTCCACAGTTACAACTACTATGAAATCAGTTAATTCCTTGGGGTCCACACTCATCTGCCAGCCATAAGAATTCGTTCATTCCATCAACATCAACCGAAGGTCTAATAATACATTTAAAATTCAAGGCTATATTGCTTCCCAAAATTATAAGCAAGTATTCACATTCCTCTACATCCCATGAAACTCTTTATGTCACCTTCGAACTTCCTAAGTATAGAAACCACCTTAAGGATCATCTCCCTCGAACCATTAACACTAGAAACACTGATTCGACCTCCAAGCCACCCCATACACTCACATTTGGTAACTGCTTCTTAGGTATCATTTCACAACACCATGCCTCCAAGGGAAAACAGATGAAAAATCTCAAACTGACAAGTCTTAATGCATGCAAAAACGGACAAAAACACCACAATGTGAACAAGAATTCCCCCAAGTTTGGAAATGCCCACTCTTACAACTCCCTCAACCAATTCCTGAACATCCAAAGTCCAATTTCCTCTCTTCCTCTAGAATTAAATGTCGAAACTCCCAATCATGAACCAAAAAACTCTCCTCCTGAATCATCCACTACCGCGACACATAAGTAAGCACCCTACCATTACCACCATTACTGCGCGATAACAATATATGGACATCATAATATACTGTCTATAACCCCAAACCCATGGGAAACATCAACCCTAGACTGAAATGATTGAACACCCCTCTATGCAGTGATGATAATAGTCTGTCTGTAAACGCAGGGAAAAACATCCTACACCATATCTGTAGCATCTCCACAAATCGTTGGTGCCCAACTGATACTGAATGCTCAACATCACGTAAGAATGGGTAGAAAGGAAATGAAGGCAAAAGATTTAATGAATTCAAAGCGCATGACGATGAATCAAAAAAGGGAAGTTCTCCCAATAGTCCTATTTTCTCTTGAAGATAAGTACAAACGTCTCCGTACCGATCCACAAGACTTTACTAGGCTTGCTCATGAATCATGAGACCTAAGTGATCCTATTTCTCTATTACCAAACTGTCATGACCTAAATCCCAACAATGCTGCTAGGCAAGCCAATATATGAACTTCCACTTAATTAGCCATTTTAGATTTTCAAAAATAAGAATTTCATTAAATACATAGAATTAAATCTAGGTTTCATGAAAACATATGCTCTACTTTACCAAATGTCGACACATAAAAAAATCATAAAGCGAAGTGAAAATCATAATATAAGATACAACTGTGAGCATCCACTAGAAACCCCAAAACCTGGTGTCACAAGTGCATGAGCATCTAATAGGAAGTACCATACTAATACAAAATCTGTATGGAATATAAAATATATGGGATAAAATAAATGATTATGATGGAGACTCCACGTGTTGTGGATTGTAACATGGGATGCAACTAACCATAAAGTCCCTTCATCAACTACGCCTATGCATAGAGATGACCACCGATTGAACCTGCCTCAATACCTACACAATTAGTGCAGAAGTGTATGATGAATACATAAATCAACGCGTACTCAGTAAATATCTAGCCAAACCCTGAAGAAATAATTATGAGGGGTTGACACTGACACTTACTAGGTGTCCAATAAGTCAGGTATAATGGAATTAAACAGAAATAAGGCGTAGCAGGTAAAAAATAACATAACAGATATACGTGCATAATACAATCCTCAACAGAAGAATAGAGAAGAGGTCCTCAAAAACTGGATACTACCTTGAATGGAATACATAATGGTCAACACGAGACAAAATGTCACATCTTAAGTTAACAAAAACTCACGGGTAAAAATTATGCACGATTCTTCTGAGGCGAGCAACTCGATCCCATAAGAGTATTTCATAGATCTGCCGAGGAAAATGACCCGATCCCATAAGAATATGACACATGATACTGCCGAGGCAAACTTCCTGATCCCATAAGAATATGTTACTTTTTCGAGGAGAACGACCCGATCCCAAAATAGTGTGTTACAATATCCTTCTGAGGTGAACGACCCGATCCTATAAGAGTGTATTACTTCATGCTGCTGAGGCAAACGAACTGATCCCATACGAATACCGCTGAGGCATTCATCTCGATTTGATTAGAATATGGAACTATAACAGGTCCTTCATTAACGGGACTTTGACCCCACTTGCGAATATACGTGTGAGTTCTGAAATTCAAGAAAACTTTTCATTGAATACGCACAATGCGGGAAACATCCGTAAGGGAAGTATAATTTGCACAACTAATAATGTATACCATCAAGTATCTAATATAGAAAGTCCATTACTCAACGCGAGTCTCGTCTCATGCTACAATGTAAATTAAAATGTTTAAACATGCCAGGATACCTCAAATAGTACAATTAAAGCATGACATGAGTCTAAGAATACCCGGGCATAATCAGGAATTCTACCATACGCACGGATACTCGTTGCCTCATATGTGTGTATCTCCCAAAACCTGTAGCACATACTCCCTCTGTTTCAAATTAAATGAGGTACTTTCTTTTTAGTCTGTTCCAAAATAAATGGCACATTTCTAAATTTTGAAATAATTTAACTTGAAACTCTTTATTTTACCTATGTTACCTTAATGAGAAGCTTTTATAACCACCAAAATGTCATGGCCCCACAAAGTTTTTAATCCTAAAGATTTCAAGACCACAAGTTTCAAAGTCTTCTTTTTTTTCTTAAACTCTGTGCCGACTCAAACTACCTCATATAAATTGAAACTGATGGAGTAATAATATAACACCTACGAGGTAAATTCCTCCTCACAAGGTTAGACATGAGACTTACCTTGCTCTAAATTCCGCTAACCGGCCCCAAAACCTCTCTAAATACTCAAATAATGCCAAACAAATCCGAAACTAGTCAAAGAACATCCAAACCAATCAAAATATACCCAAAAATTCTTAATTTAGCAATTCATAATAATTCCCAGCAACAAAGTCAACCCCTGGGCCTATGCACCCGGATTCCAAAAATTCTCGAAGATAAATACTACCCATACTACCATGAACTCAAATATATAATTTATTAACAATTCCATGTTCAATTTCATGGTCAAAATACAAAAATATAATTTTTATATTTTCTTCAAATATGCCATAATTTCTACCAATTTTCATGTTCAAATCCATAAAGAATTCATGTATTTAGCACACAATATATGGGAATTAATTACCTTGAAATAAATGATGAAAATATCCCCCTAAAGAGCTCCAAAAGTCACCCAACCAAGTGAGAAATGAGTTGAAATGAGAAAAATCCCGACACGAAACCTTATAATCTACCCAGGCGTTGGCCTTCGTGATCGCAGTCTAAAGAATGGCGATTGCGAAGAAGGAATTCTCCAGATGACAAAATAGACCTTATCGATCGCGATCGACTTCCCGGGATCCCGAAATACAACCAGCTTGCGAAGACTACATCCTCCAGCCCAGCTCCAACCCTTCCCGAACGCATACAACTAAACGTGAATGCGAAGCCCCAACCCTGGAACCTACGCGATTGTGAAGCCTCTCCCACAAATGGAAGAACAGAAACTAATAAGTTGCAAAATAATGGGAGCCCGTCCAGTCACACCATTAAGTTCCATTACCTTATCCAAACTTATCCAATGGCTCGAAACACCATGAAAAACATTAAAACTATGAATCGGTGATCAAAATCCTTCTTTTAACTTTCAAACTTTTAAACGTCATCGAACGCATCCGAATCACACTAAAACATTCTCGAATGACGCCAAATTTTATGTAAAAGTCACAAATCTCAATACGAACCTATTCCAAGGCTCGAAATCCCAAACAGACATTGATAACACAAAAGTCCACTTCAAATCAAACTTAAAAAATTTTAAAACCTTCAAAATATCAACTTTCTACATTAAGCGCCAAAACGGTATCGGTCCACCTGAAACTTGATCCTAACATACGACCAAGTCCAAAATCATCATATGAACTTATTGGAATCTTCAAATCCCAATTTCGAGGTCGTTTACTCAAATTTAAACCTTGGTCAACTCTTCTAACTTAATACTTTCGAATTGAGAATTATTCTTCTAAATTACTTCTGAACTCCACGAAAGTCGAAACCAACTACATGTAGACTTCAGTACGGTGCAACTTGATGAGAACTTGACCTATGAGGAAGAGCCAATGGCTATTCTAGACCGACGGCTTCGATAGTTGATTCCTTCTTGGAAAGTGTGTTAGAGAGGTCAACCAAATGAGGATGCTACTTGGGAGTCCATTTCCAACATGAGGAGTAGACATCCGCATCTTATTACTTGTCCAGGTAATTGCTATGTCCATTCGAGGACGAACATTTCTTTTAGAGATAGTGGATATAGCGACCCAATAGGTCGTTTTGAGTACCAGCTTCCCTTTATATGTTTCTAGACTTTCATAGCTCAATTTGATGATTTATAAGTTTAGTGCATTGTCCGTGTTGATTTCCGGAAAATCAATATGTAAATATTTAAAGAATATAATTCTTAAATTTGAAAGTGGCTAGAGTTGACCACTGCCAATATTTTTGTTAAACGATCTGTAGTATTTTGACAAGTTTGGTAGGTTCACATGATAATTTTGGAATTATACGCATATTTGGTTGGAGTCACTGGTGACCCGAGGCCATTTTGGTGCTTTATGTAAAAAATTGGATAACTTGAGTTGAACTTTGAAAATTCTTGAGTTTTTGTGTTTGATTCTTGAATTTAAATGTTATTTTGATGATTGAGATTACAAGCGAGTTCGGGTAATGTTATTACACTTGTGTGAATATTCGACTTGGAACCCAAGGGGCTCAGGTGCGTTTTGGATGGGTTGCAGACTGATTTTGGCATGACTGAGGTTGCTGGTGTTACTGAGTAGCAGATCTCGCATTTTTGAGGTTCTGTTCGAAAATGCAAGTTTCACATTTTCAAGAACCTGCTTGCATTTGTGATATTGGAAAGGGGGATGACAATTTTTCATTTGTGAAGTTAGTTCGCATGCTGAGGTGTACAACCTTCACATTTGCGAGGTTCCTATTGCAATTGCAACTCTAAAGAAGTACGCACCAACTTCGCATTTGCGAAGGTGAATTCGCATATGCGGACACCCTAGGTTCGCATTTGCGATAATTGCATCACATTTGTGATATTGGAGGCACAGGGGCTAGTTCGTAATTGCGGCCAGCTGTTCGCATTTGCAGACGTTGTATTTATGAATAAAATTATGTATAATTGCGTTATCTGCAGCTGGGTAAAATATTGAGATTTCGGGACTTAGCTTTTTTTTTTTAGACCTAGACTTCATAAAGGCAATTTTTGCAGAGCAATTTAATCCCAACTCATAAGTTAGTAACTTTAACTTATTTCATTCAATTTTCATTACTTTTTCATGAAGATTTTACTGTCTAATCTAAGATTTCATAGAATAGAAACTGGGGTTTTGAGTAAAAATTAGGAATTTTATAAATTTGAGATTTAAACCTCAAATTGAGGTCGGATCTCGAAATAAATTACATATTTAGACTCGAAGATGAATGAACAATCAGGATTTGATCTTAAATTTGGATTTCGACCACGTGGGCCCGGGTTGACTTTTTATTGACTTTTTAAAATATGTTAAGTATTGAATCTTTATAGCACGATGGTAGTGTCTAAAGCTTGTTTTGATTTGCTTGAGCAATAATTGACTAGATTCAGGTTGTTTGGAGGCTTGTTCTAAAGGAAAGTCATATCCGATTGTCAATAGTGTTTCGCAAAGATTTAAGTATCGTGGTTAAACTTGATTTGAAGGAATTAGGATATGATTGGTATATTTGCAACATGATCTATGTGTGGGGACAACGTATATGCAAGGTGACATATGTATATGTGTTGCCATGCATTTACGCATGCAGGGTGTGCTACCTTATTTTACATCTTTACTTATACCATGTCTTTACTTATTCCTTGCTAGGTGCTCACACTTGTTTGATGTTTCACTTGATGTACGTGTCCTTACTTGTTATATATTCTTAAATGTTACATGTTCTAGCTTATTTCATAGTTTTACTTATTATACACCTTTATTTGTTTTATGCTCTTACATGCTATTAGATGGATGTTTTTATTTGTCTGGTGCCTTTACTTTCCTTATTGCTTTTACTTGTTTCATGTTTCACTCCACTATGTTGTATCAGATTGCCCTAAAGAATTATGCACTTTAGTTTCCTTTTATGTTATGATGTGAGACTCTCTGTATTTGGTTGTTATTATATATATTGGATTGGGTTGCACGTCGCAATAATATTATTATATATATTGTATCGTGTTGCATGCCGAAAACGAGAGGATGTTATTTAGTTGTTCTTGTTGTTATGATCCATTACCGGGTTGTGTTATAAGGTGGTGATGTAACGATATTCTGAAACCTTCTGTTATCTACTTTTTTATTCCGTTCGTTATGTAGTTATTTGTATCTATATTGTTGTTGATTTTCGGCTTATTAATCATACAAATTTACAATGAGTGTGTTGTCATAGTCTCGTCACTACTTCATCGAGGTTAGGATCAATAATTACCGAGTACATGGGGTCGGTTGTACTGATACTACACTTCTGCACTTCTTGTACAGATCTCGGTGTTGGTCCCGGCGACATCCAGAAATGATTGCTCGGACCCTTTTCTTCCAGGAGACTTGAGGTAGTGTTGCTTCGCGATCGCATACCCTGAAGTCCCCTTCCTATCTTTATCTAATATTTATTATTCCATACGATATTGTATTTACATTAATTCTGACTTGTATTTAGTATTATTAGTGGCTCATATACTTGTGACACTCGATTCTGGGTATAGTTTTAGACAACGATGGTTGTACGTCTATTATATTTTGATGCTATTTCACCCTTTTGTTATTATTAATATCTCTTTTATTGTTTAATTATCTTAGTTGTTACACAAATATTGACTTGCCTAGCAAGCAGATGTTAGGCGCTATTACAACCTCATGATTAGGACTTTGGGTCGTGATAACGATACCACGACTAATTTATTAACTTCTTGTTTACCCTTAAAATCGGATAACAATTAAATTTATAAGTGGTTTTAAGGATATGTGATTTCACTTGGCATAAACTGAGAAATATGAAAACTGATATTAGAAATTGACTGTAAATAGAAATAAAGCAAACCAATGTAATGCAGTTTTGGCCCTCGAGCTAGATCATCCTCGAACCAAATGAGTATGCTACTGAAAAGTACGAACTAAACAATAGAGTATGAAATCTTAAGAGAGAAAATGTAATATATTGCTTCATTGTGCGTGAATATAATATGCTTACAAATGATTAAACCCCTCTTTATATAGTAGAGGAATTCTACTTATGGTACAATTCTAAATACAAAAGGAAATCCCATGATTGGCTAATTAACCGGTCATGTCTTGATAAGTGCCGATATTTCCGCCACGATCCTTGTCCGATCGCGGATATCTTGGCTTTTCGTTATTCAACTTAGCATGCTTCCTTTGATCTCGGCTGGTCTCAATCTCGATCGGTCCATGAATCACGAGCTCGACAATCTATCTTCGTGTCATGGTCCGATACAACGTGGGGTCGAACCTTGGTTTGCCACCCCGGTCTCGATTAACCATACAAAAAAGGGCAAGACCGATTTTGACCATACACAGATAGTCCCCTCATATTTTGGAGAGTAATGACAAGAAATGATTTGAGTCCTCGATCCTCACCTCGGTACATCATGAAGTAAGCATCGTGACGTAAGAAGCAAAGGTGATCGAAACGTCCCATTGATACATTTTCCCAAGCATTTAATGCACGTCAGTCGACAGTCGGCCACTACCAGCTTCGAACCGTCATTGTGAAATCAACAAATACCCTCCTTAATTCTTTCAAACATTACTTTCAAATCTTCTTCATTCTAATCTTCAGAGTTCTTTGTCTTCTTCAAAGCTTCATACTTTAAGATATTTGAGTCTCCTTGTTCGTTTTATCTCAAAAAACCAAGTATTCTCTTTCAATTTCTATTATTCTTTTCTCATAAAAACCAAATGGCCAAAACATCAAAAATTGTTACGCAGAAAGAAACTGTCTCCTCGTCCCGGCTGGTCGGCGAGGAACCAGTGGCGGAGCCGCTCCCCAGGGGGTGTGTCATCGATTCAAACTTCAAGGATGATAAAACCTCCTCAGTTCTCGGTCGACGCGAGCCGGTATCGAGGTACATATGCTCGATATCAAAAATCCTCCTTGACGAGGTAGAGAAAGATTGCAACTGGGGAAACCAACAGGTGGTGGTGCTGGCTCCAGAAGAAGCAATCACCACCCACGTGGAAGGGTTCCTAAGTATTTACACTTATCTCTTCATGTTGGGTCCCCTCGATCCGATCATCATAGACTTCTGCAAGAAATACCAGGCAACCCTTGGGCAAATTCACCCCTCTTTCTAGAGGATTGTGATACTACTCCGCTACTTCATGAGCAAAATCGATGGGCTTCCCATCACCCTCGACCACCTCATACGATTGTATAGCCCTAGACTCTATCGAGGCAGGCTAATAAAGCTTCAACGTCGGGCCACCAATACACCCTTCTTGAGCATAGACAAAGACAAAGACCGGGGCTGGATGGGCCGGTTTGTCCGAGTGAAGACCACAGACCTAATCCCGGCTGAGAGTATGCCATTTCTCGAGAAATGGAATATGAAACGTAAGTATCATCTCGTCCTCCATTTATGTTTATTGTCTTTATTTCTTCTTTTATCCTTTCTTATTGATGTTTTACTTGATGAAGTAGCTGCCTAGATGCTGGGTGCAGTTCCCCAACTCGAGAACTAGGTCAAGATCCTGGTGTCGCAGTCGACGCATGCCAAGCGCGGATGGAGCGACTTGTCAAAGAGTCGGTAGGATGCTAGCAGTCATGGTAAGCCCTTTTTCTTGAGTTAATAATTTGACCAATGTTCAAATGCCTATTTATTTTTATTCTTTTGTAGGTATCGAGAAGAAGGTGACGATGAGGCCCCTGTCCGGTGATGAAGAAATTTCACCCCCTATCTCGAAGCCGCCGAAGGAGAGTAAGAGAAAAAGGGCTTCGAACTCCGAGGGACAGAAACCCAGAAAGAGAGTAGCTCGCAAGCCTAAGGGGAACATTATCCCTCTGACTTTGGAGTTAGTCCAACGGCTAGGGAAAAAGAAGAAGAAAGCAAAAATTACTCTGCGCTGGTGGCCTGTGTACGAGCTGATGCCAAGACTCAAAGGGCTATTGAGCTAGTGGGAGCAGAAACCGCTTTACTCCGACTCGATGAGATCCAGGGGCAAAACTCGTCCGAAGTCCCTGAGCCAGAAAGAGTCGAAGATGCTTCACCTCGGTGTGAGAAGGCAGTTGAGGAGGTGATGGATGCTGTCATAGAAATCGGGCTCGAGGATCCGTGAGACGAAGGAGGTGCCCCTAAAGACTTACTTGGGGTGATAGAAATTAGAGACTCCCCTTCGTTTCATTCATTCACTGAGGCGATGATACAGGAAGCTCAGGCCGTGGAGACTTGCCACGGGGAAGCAGCCCATGGAGAGGAAGATCCTTTCTGTGGTTATTTTGTTGAGGTAGAAGATGTCGCCAGCTAGAGTGATTTGGAGGTACTGAGGAAGATCTCGAGCGAGGCTTCCTCGAGCTTTAAATTTACCAATTAGTTTTCGACCCCCAGTGCCAATCCCGATCGTAGGCTATCAATTACCATCTCGGTCCCGGAGGATGCTCGGGTTCTTTCTGCCCCCGTAGAGGTGGCTAGCTATCTCTAATGCTTGGTCACAGAAGATGAACAAGCCCAAATAGATAGGGTAGGAGCACCTTGTCTTTTCAACAAAACCCCACAGGCCCTAAACCGGATAATCCCAGATTCCTTTATTGAGATCAATTTTTATACTTATGATTTTCTTACTTTATATAACTCATTTTTCAATGTTTATAGGCTTTGATGCTTCATCATGAAGCTTTCTTCCAATCCCGAGGGGAGCTGAGCCCGTATGAGGGAGAGATCTGAGGGTTCACAGAGGAAAAATATGCCTTCAAACTTCTCATTGAGCAAAGAGAAGGGGAAGTAAAAGGCCTCTGTGCTGAGCTAGAAGTTGCTCAGAAAGAACATGCTGAACTGGCCAAGCAGGTAAGAAGAATCTTTGAAGTTAATGACACTAACTCGGGCGTGGTGGTGAATGGATTGGTCACACAGGTCCGACAAAAGCTCGATGTGATCGCGAAACTTCGAGAGAAAGTAGACGTAGTGAAGGTTGAGGCCGAAGCCTGGAAAAAGAATATGGATTGCCTTGCCTCAGAAAAGGAGGCTACCCGAGTCCAGCTGGCCTCGACTGAAGTCCAACTCAGAAGCATGAAAGAGAAAGCCTTAGTGCAAGCCAAGAAAATTGAGGAACTCCAGTCTCGATTGGATTCGACAACTTCTGTCAAGAGAACTAGTTATAGATCTTGGAGCAGCCAAATCGGAAGTTGAGGAGACCAAGGACAACACTGATGCAATGGTGGCTATCTATCGGATCGATGCTGAGGCTGCTTAGGTTCGAGCAAAGAAGTTGCTGAGGCTGCTGAGGCTCGAGAAAATTGTGTTGCCGAACTTGCTAAATGCCAATCTCAAAGGGAAAATCTCGAGGAGATCCATGCTCGTGGCTTCAGTCGTACAGTCGAGATCAAGAGCGCTAAGGAGCTTGAAGTTGAAGCCATAGGGTTAGCCTACGCTGATGACGATGATTCTGAGAGCCTGAGCGGATCTGAAAGTGAAGAAGACCCTTAGAGTGAAGATGCTGCTCCTGGAGAAGACTAGGCCCTTTAGGATTTATGTATTTTGTGTTTCTTTTAAGACCATTTCAGCTTTTTGTACAGAATTTCCATCAGGCCATGTTGCCTTTGTAACTGATTTTTAATGTGTATATTAAAACATTTCTTCCCTTTCATGTCTTGTAAGTCTTTTCGTTCTTCATTTATCTATACAAAGGTCAGAGTTCCTTAGCATAAAGTTATGAAGTTATATACTAAGGTCCGAGGTCGATTTTCTTGAAATCTGATTAGTGTAGCCTTTAGGCTTTATGATCGAGCGAGGGCTTGCTCGAACTCGAAGTAAGGTAACTCTTAAGTTTTTTAGTTGGGCAAGAATGATCTGTCAAACTCAAAGTAAAAGCAACCCTTAGGCCTGTACTTTTTGTATTAGGCCAATCTGGCCTTTGTCAGAAGATTGTTTATATAAGTAAGGCTTTCTCCCTTTTCCGGATTGACAAGTTTTTAACATTTGTGTTTATAAACTTGCAATTACTTAGCATAAAATAATAAGGAATTGTCCGGGAGTTCGAACAACCTTTGCATTCCTTAGAGTTTTTGATGCTCGATATTATCGAAGCCTTTTATGACTTCGTCGGGGTAGCTTTTAAAGCCTGTTATGGAAGAATTTGAAGGCCTACTACGTCTCCGAACCGTGTTAATTCGACCGTAGCCTCTTAGAAAGGGATTTTCCCGTTGGGTGTATTTTCTCGTTTACTTCGAGCTTGCCCGAAGTAATAGTCCCCTAGTGGGGTGATCGTGTCCTTTAAAATTCAAGGGTTACCTAAGAGGTCTTATGACCTCGATGTTTCAATAATTCGATCTTGTTCAAATTTACTTTTAGGACGGTAGTCCCCGAGTGTGGGGGTGTTTATCCGAACTCTGGTTATGATTGGCCCTTAAGCCCGTTTCCGAAATAGAGCGGAAGTGTGGAATTGTAAAGTATAAAAACTTTTCTAAGGCATGAGGTATTGTCAAGGAAAAATACTTCTCTTTATTCTTGAAAAATGATTATACATGCGTACATGTTTTGTGCCAGGGCTCGAGCAATCTATGCGGGCACGGTTCGTTTGACCTTTTGGCCCTTAAAAATTTCACCTATCAAGATCCCGCTGTTATGAAGTAATTTCCTTGTAACAAAGTTGACATTCGAGGGTAATGCCCCCCAGTATTCGAGGTTGATTGCAAAGCAGCCTCGGATACGATTGAATTGTTCTAAGTTAGCGCGATCAATGGTTTCCTCATTAAAAACCTCGTCGAAAAACCCATTTGTGACAAAACCGGTCTAAGGGAAAAATAGTGCAACACGTGCTTTCAGACCTAAAGAGTTCATGTCGAAGAATTCATTATTTTTTCTGGTTGAACACCTGCAAGAGTTAGTTTAAAATAGAAATGAAGATGGAAAGGGGGGCGTACCTTAGCAGTAGTATCGTTTTAGGTGTGATATGTTCCAATTGCTCGGTAGTTGTTCGCCGTTCATCGTGCCGAGCTTGTGGGATCTGTTTTGGGTGACTACGAGAATCTGGTATGGTCCTTCCTAGTTATGACCTAATTTTCCTTCATTCGGATTTCGGGTGTTGAGGGTGACTTTTCTTAGCACCAAGTCCCCAATGTTAAAATGTCGAAGATTGGCTCTTCGATTGTAGTACCTTTTGATCCGCTATTTTTGGGTGTCCAACCAGACGAGGGAGGATTTGCGTCTTTCATCCAACAACTCCAGGATCATATTCATGGGCTCGTTATTCGACTCTTCTATTGCACATCGAAACCTGATGCTAGGTTCTCCGACCTTGACCGAGATTAGAGCTTTGGAGCCATAAACTAACGAGAATGGTGTTGTTCCGGTGGTGGTTTCCAGTGCTGTGCGATATGCCCATAGAACCTCGAGTAGTATTTCTCTCCATTTCCTTTTGGCGTCGATGAGTCCCTTCTTAAGGTTTTGGATGATGGTTTTGTTGGTCGATTTGGTTGTCCATTCCAACTAGGGTGATAAGGCATTGATAGGATCATTTTGATCTTGTGATCATCGAGAAATTTAGTCACCTTGCTACCGATGAACTGCTTTCCATTATCACAAATAATCTCGGAGGGCATCCCAAATCGACATATGATGTGGCTCCAAATAAAGTCTATGACCTCTCTTTCTCTGTCTTTCGAGAAAGCCTGTGCTTCAACCCACTTAGAGAAATAATTAGTCATAAATAAAATAAATTGAGCTTTACCTGGGGCCGACAGAAGAGGGCCGACAATGTCCATCCCCCATTTCATGAATGGCCATAGGGATATGACTGAATGGAGCAGTTCCCCGGGTTGATGAATCATTGGCGCGTGCCTTTGGCATTTGTCGCATTTTCGAACGAATGCTTTTGCATCTTTCTCCATATCGATCCAATAGTACCTAGCTCTGATACTTTGTAGACCAATGATTCGACATCAGAATGATTTTCGCAAGTGCCCTCATGGACTTCTCTTAGGACATACTCGATATCTCCCGGTCTCAGACATATTTCTAACAGACCATCGAACATCATTCTAAACACAGTTCTATCTTCGGAGAAAGTGAACTGTGCTGCCTTTGTGCGCAGAGCTCTCGACTTATTTGGATCTGATGGAAGATTTTCGTTCTTTAAGTACTCTATGTACTTGTTTCTCCAATCCCAGGTCAATCTTGTGGAGTTTATCTTGTGGTGACCTTCTTCGATCACCAATCTCATGAGTTGTACAACATTTTCTGAGTTGAGTTCGTCGTCTTTGAACTATTAACCTAAGTTTGCAAGGGCATCGACCTCGCTATTCTGTTCTCGAGGTACCTGTTGCAAGGTCCATTCCTTTAATCGATATAGAGTCACCTGTAGTTTATCCAACTATCTCTGCATTCGGTCTTCTCAAACTTCAAAAGTCCTGTTAACTTGGTTTACCACGAGGAGGGAATCACACTTGAACTCGATGACCTCCGTTCCCAAGATTTTAGCTAATCCGAGACCTGCAATCATGGCCTCATATTCAGCCTCATTGTTATTCAATTTGTAGTCTTGATATATTTTCTAACTACATTACCTATAGGTGGTTTTAGTACGACGCCTAGCCCGCACCCCTTCGCATTCGAAGCACCGTCAGTAAAGAGGGTCCAGATTCCCGAGGATGTACCCAATTTTATTAACAGTTCTCTTTCAACCTCGGGTATGGGGGACAATGTGAATTCAGCCGCGAAGTCTGCCAGGACTTGAGACTTGATGGTGGTTAGGGGTCAATATTCAATATCATACCCGCTGATTTCTACGGCCCATTTGGAAAATCTACCCGAAAGTTTGGGTTTGTGCAAAATATTTTGAAGTGGGTAAGTTGTTACAACACATATTGGATGACATTGAAACTATGGGATTTAGTTTCCTAGAGGCGCTTATTAAAGCAATCGCTAATTTTTCTAAGTGTGGATATATGGTCTCGGCCTCACCTAAGGTCTGACTAACATAATAGACAGGGAATTGCTTACCTTGTTCTTCTCAGACTAGGACTTCACTTATAGCTATCTCCGAGACTACCAAATACAAGTAAAACTGCTCGTCCGCTTTTGGAGTTTGAAGCAACGACGTGTTCGATAAGTACCACTTTAGTTCCTCCAAAGCCTATTGGCATTCTGGAGTCCACGTAGAGTTATTATTCTTCTTCAGCAACGAGAAGAATCGGTGGCTCCTATATGAGGATCTCAAAATGAATCTCCATAGGGTAGCATATGCGCCCCGTTAGCCTCTGCATGACCTTTACATTATCTACTACCATGATATCCTCGATAGCTTTGATTTTATTAGGGTTGATCTCAATCCCTCGATTAGATACCATGAAGCCGAGGAATTTTCCTGAGCCAACCCCGAACGCACATATTTATGGGTTGAGCTTCATGTTGTATCTCCTCAGTATATCGATAGTTTCATGCAAATGCTTTAAATGGTCCTCTGCTCACAGGGACTCAACTAACATGTCATCAATATAAACTTCCATCTATTTTCCTATTTGATCTTCGAACATTCAGTTTACTAGGCATTGATAAGTTGCACTAGAATTTTTTAGTCTGAATGGCATTACATTATAACAGTAGGTGCCGTACTTAGTGATAAACAAGGTCTTTTCCTGATCGTCCGGGTTCATCTATATTTTGTTGTACCCGGAATAGGCATCGAGAAAACTGAGAATCTCATGGCCGTCCATGACATCGATTACACGATTGATATTATGAAAAGGAAAAGAATCCTTAGGGCATTCTTTATTCAGGTCTTTATAATCTACACACATTCTAAGTTTATTTCCCTTTGTAGGGACTACCACTACGTTTTATAACCATTCGGGATAATTTACTTACCAAATGGTTCCTATTTTGAGAAGTTTGGTTACCTCGTCCTTGATGAAGGCATGCTTAATATCGGATAGGGGCCTTCTTTTTTGCTTCACCGGATGAGACCTCGGGTCCAGGCTTAGTTTATGGGTAGTGATTTCTGCTGGGATCCTTGTCATATCGAGATAGGACCAAGCAAAGCAATCCATGTTAGCTAAAAGGAATTAAATAAGTTTTTTCCTGAGCTTAGGGGTTAACCTCGTGCCCAAGTATACCTTTTGTTCGAGCAGATGCTTGATCAGTATGACCTGTCCCAGCTCTTAGATCATTGACTTGGTGGAATTAGAGTCATTGGGAATTATGAAGGATCGAGAGATCCAATAGTCGTCGTCCTTGTCAACGCTTCTCCTATTGGGTTGAGGCCGGTGTCTACAGTTGGTATTTGGACTCCTGTTTTCCCTTCGAATCCAATCCCTTTGTTGATGAGAGTGGAAATATCGGTATCACTTTGTGGACTGCAAACATTTCCTTGGTGGCAGGCTGCTCCCCGTATACCGTTTTGACTCCCTTTGGTGTTGGGAACTTCAAAACCTGGTGAAAGGTCGAGGGTACTGCCCTCATGTTATGGATCCATGGCCTTCCGAACAGGCGTTGTACCTCATGTCACCCTAGATCACATGGAATTTTGTTTCTTGGATGGTCCCGATCATGTTCACTAGCAAGGTTATTTCATCTTTGGTGGTTTTGCATGCCATGTTGAAGCCGTTAAGTACTCAGGCTATGGGAACAACTTGATCCTGTAGGCTGAGTTGTTATATGACCCTCGATCAAATAATGTTGGCCGAGCTACTTGGATCAATCAAAAAATGTTTAACTTAAGTTTTATTCATAAGAACAAATAGTACTAGTGCGTCATTATGGGGTTGGAAGATCCCCTATGCATCCTCGTCATTGAAAGACAAGTTCCCTTTCGGTACATAATCCCGAGTCCGCTTTTCCCTTGTAATTGACACCTTGGTGCATTTAAATACGGGCCCCTGAGGAATATCGACCCCTCCAACAATCATGTGGATTATGTGTTGCGGCTCCTCTTGTTCATTCTATCTATTTGAATCTCTGTTCTTGAAGTGGTTCTTAGCCCGAATGCTTAAGAATTCTCGAAGATGACCCTCCTTGAACAAATGGGCTACCTCCTCCCTCAGCTATCTGCAATCTTTTGTTCTTTGACCATGGGTTCCATGATACTTGTACATTTGATTAGGACTTCAATGGGTTGGATCAGTCTGAAGTGGTCGAGGCCACCTGGTGTCTTTGATGTGCCCGATGGCTGATACAATAGTTGACTCATCAATGTTGAAGTTGTACTTTGATAGTGGTGGTGCTTCTTTGGGCTTGACATTCCTGTTGAAACCACTCGTACTCATGATCCCTCGAGAGCTCTGTCCTCGATCATCTCTTCTATCACCTTGAACAGGATTGCGTCAAGCCCGTTGTTTCTCTGATCTCCACTGTATGGCTAATATCACTCTCTATTTGAATGTGGTTCTCGATCACTATCCCTTCTAACTCTGTCGACGGGCCTGATTGGATAAACGGACCCAAAAGGAGTACCCAACTGGTTGTCTTCCACCCTAATCCTGGACTGGTACCGATTATGCATATCGGCCCAGGTGACAGGTCGATATTCGATCAAGTTTTGCTTTAACTATTGTGAGGCCACCGAGCTTCGTATGTTTAGCCCTTGAGTGAAAGCCTAAATGGCCCAATCATCAGCGACGGGGGATAGATCCATGCCCTCCATTTGGAATAGAGACACGAATTCTCTAAGAATATCGTTGTCTTTCTGTTTCACTTTGAAGAGGTCTGACTTCCTAGTCTGGACCTTTATGGCTCTGGCATGTGCTTTAACGAAGGAATCTGCGATCATGGAAAATGAATCAATGGAGTTGGGTGGCAAATTATGGTACCATATCATCTCCCCTTTGATAAGGTCTCTCAGAATTTCTTCAGCAGTACGGACTCGATCTCATCGTCCTCTAGATCGTTCCCCTTAATTGCGCATGTGTAAGAAGTGACATGCTCGTTGGGGTCAGTAGTTCCATTATACTTGGGAATTTATGGCATGCAGAGTCTCTTTGGAATAGGTTTAGGAGCTGCGCTAGGGGGGAAGGGATTTTGCATGAACTTCATTGAATCCAAACCCTTCGAATCGGTGGTGCCCCCGGAATTTAATCAACTCTAGAGTTATATGTTTCCACTTTCTTGTCATTTGCTTCAATTTTCTTCTCCCCCGATTCAATTTGCTTTGTCACTTCCTCGAGCATATTCAAGATAGCAGGGTCAGTCTGTTTGATTTTCTCGGTACCCGTTCGGACCTATGAACAACTTCCTGCGATGTCTCGGTCTCGACCCTACTCGGTGCGTGGTTCTGACTTTGGAGTTATGCTATTGCAGCTTGTTGAGCCTACAACATTTTGAATATTATTCGAAGGCTGAGTCCGCTTTCTTCACCGCCCTGTGCGTTCTGGCTGGCTGA
Organism: Nicotiana knightiana; assembly: GCA_005239525.1. Taxonomy (NCBI): domain Eukaryota; kingdom Viridiplantae; phylum Streptophyta; class Magnoliopsida; order Solanales; family Solanaceae; genus Nicotiana; species Nicotiana knightiana. The sequence goes on along the minus strand of ML433808.1, from coordinate 50,540 downwards.
TCGAATGTCTTTGCGGACATTATTTTCGAGGCCGAGAACTAGATTTGCATTAATGGCAATATGGGAACTGACGTCGATGGGGTCTGCAACCAAAACTCCATCGAGGTCAACTAGAGGAAGTTCATTCCCTGGGGCGACTATGTTGTCGTTCTGTAAAGACCCGTACAAATTTTTGTTTAAAATAATACCCGAATAAGTCCACAAGTTGTTATAACTGTAGAAATTCTTAAAACGGACGTATTTTTCAGTAAAAAGTACCCCGGAATTTGAAAGATGAATTTTCTAGAAATTTGGGCGTTATGCGACGCATTATGAGATCGCATAACGTGTATGCGGACCGCATGATGGTCGCATACATGGGCAGAATCACTGCCCAATTTGAGGAAAACTATGCCATCCAAAATGCGGTCGCATGTTGGTCCTGCGGACCGCATGGTTGTCGCATTCTTGCCATTTATTTTGGTGAGGGAGATTATGGGACGCACTATGTGATTGCATAACGTGCATGTGGACCGCATAGTGGTCGCATACCTACACAATGTGTTTTAAATATTGGCCCATCATGAGGGCCATTCTGCGGTCGATTCTGCGGACCGCATGTTAGAAATGCGATCACATTCCGGTGTCGAGCTCTTATTTTTCTAATTTTAAAACACGACCCCCAGTTCATTAAAACACCCCTCCCCTTCATTTCTAACTGATTTCTGAGCAAAAATAGAGAGAAGGGGGAGAGGGTTCTTGGATGGGAAAGTTCTTCTTCATCAAAATTGATTCTTCAAAGTCGCTCAAACCCGGAATCTATCAAGTTAGTGTTGTATTATTCACTCAAAGAGGTAAGTCTTCACCCTATTTCCCCGTGTTCTCAACTTCTAATTAAAAATAAAACACATAGGATGGTTCTTGAAAATGGAGGTCGAACCCATGCATGCATGTGACTACAACTTTTTAATCTAGCAAAAAGAGAAGAGGGTTGGGGTAAAAAATTCACAAAGAAGGGGTGGTAATCTAATGAGGTCACCTAGCGTTCGATAAAATGCTTAAAAGAGTTCGAATTGTATGCATGATTTCCAATTATGAGTTGAATATGTTTAATTATGAACTAGATTGACGATACTAGTCAGTTCAGTGATTTGTTAGTAAAAGTTAAAAAGGAATTTCGACCCCAGGTATGTATGGCTAACTTTAATCTCCGTAAAGTCACCTTGTTGGTGCCGGAATAGTCGCTACGTGTTCATTGTCTGAGTATGTGCAAATTGGGTATTCTAAATATGTTGAGGCATGCTGCCCTACTCTCTGACTGTCTAGCTGAAAGTCATGTATTTTGCTATTCGAAATTGTGAAAAGGTCATTTACTTGTGAATGTTTTACCATGTGTAAGGTTTGTTAAGTATCCTAATGTGCCAGTATGAAAGATTAGTAACAAACCCAAGTATGTGAATATGACTAAGTGTTAAGAGCTGTGAAATGATATGATAAACATGAATTGTGGCTGATTCAGTCGTACTAAACTGATTGTGGAAATGTCTTATTTGACTCGTTGTTTTGGGAAAAATCTGTTGTAACTTGAAATTGTATGGGCGATTGGTTGTATTGAGATTGTGTCCTTATGATGAAATTCTCAGTGATTGAATTGTAAATTGATAATGTTGATATGAAATGTGATTGTCTGGTGGGATCGGGTTGCGTGCCGCAACATGAAGAAATAAGGGTAGGTGAGGTAATAAGGATGGCCGAGGTTATAAGGGTGTCCGAGGTAATAAGGATGGAATGTGATCATGTTGTAATGCAGAATCTATGAAATTCTTGAATATGGTGTTGCCGGAAAGGAAAAAGGGGAATCTGTGTAACTTGTGATTTTTATTGTTTCTGTTTCTGTGCAATGCTTGCTGAGTCTATTACTGTCTTTTATATGTGCATTGCTGATCTTTCTTAGGGTAAAGTTTGTTCATACATACTAGTAGTATTCCACAGTACTAATGTCCCTTTTGTCGGGGGCGCTACATTTTCTTATATGAATGTAGGTGGTTCTACAGCAGGTAATCTAGACCACCGGCAGTAGTGCCTCCTCTCCACTCCACAGTTGAATTGATGAGCCCCACTTCCTCCCGGAGCCATGTGTGGTTCATGCCACCTTCTTTTGGGTCTATTTTGTATTGTAAGGTATAGCCGGAGCCTTGTTTTCGGCAAGTATTGTATGAAATCCCATCACTCGTAGAGGCTCCATAGACATAGTGTGGGTATTGTACATATGTATTTTGGGTAGTCACAATCGTGGCCCATGTGGTAGAAGTATGTATGTTGTATGTATCTTGCAAGTATTTAGTATCATATGTTGTTAATGATAAGAGGTAGAAATGAATTTAACTTGAAGTTTTATGTTAAGTCTCAAATTACTAATTCACATGAATAAGGTATATTGGAATCACGGGGTAATGCGTGGGATATGTGAGGCAAATCCAGGTCCGCTTGACTAGGGCCACCCGGTTGAGTGCCGGTCGTGTCCCTCGATTTTGGGGCATGACAAACTTGGTATCAGAGCCTAAGGTTCTTAAAGTGTCCTAGAATGTCTCGGAGCCGTGTCTAGTAGAGCCCTTCTTATCGATGTGTTGTCGACCACATCTATAGTTAGGGGCTACTTGGAAATTTAGGAAACACCCTTTTCATTATTATTCTATATTGTGCGGTGAAGTGGAAAGTGAAAATATCCTTGTCTAACTCGTGCATTGTTCCAAAATTTTCAGTAATGGCACCAAAGAAGAGAGCTCGACTCAGCCTAGAGGCCAATGCCACCCCAAGTGTGGCTGTGAATTCTGTACCCGATGGTGCGGGTGAGAGAGAATCCCCGACCTTGAATCCACCTGGATTTTCTGTTCCAAACCAGAGTGTTCCTATTCCTACTGTGGTGGAGTGCGCTGAAACCCCTTCCGCTGATATTCCTGATCCTTTTTCGGTTCCAGCTTCAGGTCTCGGTACCTCCAATGGGGACCTTAGGGGAGCTATTCATACATTGACTCAGTTGATGGCCGCTCAGGCCCAAAGATCTCTTGCTGCCCCTGCGTCCTCTAGCGGACAGGGAGATTCTACCGGTTCTAGAGTCAACCAGTTTCTGCGGTTGGCCCCTCCAAAGTTCTCAGGTACTGATCCAGAGGCTGATCCGTAGGATTTTCTAGATGAGATGTACAAGACGCTTTGGGTTATAAAGGCTACAAAGACAGAGGGGGTTGAGTTAGCATCTTACAGGATGAGGGGAGCAGCGTATTCATGGTTCGAGATGTGGGAGAATTCCTATGGGGAGGGAAGTCCTCCGGCGAGATAGGATGAGTTCGTTGATGCTTTCATGGATCACTTCTTGCCTTCCGAGACTATGGAAATCCGTGCTACGGAGTTAGAGGTCCTCAAGCAGGGTAATATGAGTGTGTGGGAGTACCACATGGAGTTCATGAGATTGTTCAAGTACGCTCCTCAGTTAGTATCGACTATGGATGCCAGAGTTCGACGGTTTGTTCAGGGCCTCAGTCCCTTGGTTGTGAATGAAGCTGCTACGGCTGCCTTACACTCAGACACGAATTATGGTAAGATAATAGGATTTGCCCATGCCACGGAGGCTAGAAAATTAAAGATAAGGTTGGAGAGGGAGAGTAGTAGGAGGACCCGGTCAGCGGGCCACTCGGGGAGTTCAGTTGGAGGAGGGAGACTAGTTCAGGGGAGAGGACCATCAAGGCCATCCCAGTCTTATGCTCAGTCCCCATACAGTGCACCGCCATCAGTGCACTGTTATCAGCAGAGCAGTCGCTGGAGACCCCATCATCCCGGTCGTCCAGGAGGGAGGTTCCAGCAGCAGAGGAGGGATCCTTGCCCTAAGTGTGGGAGGTTACATACTGAGCCTTGTTAGCTGGATATCCCGGTATGCTACGGGTGTGGGGTGAGAGGTCATATTCAGCAGAATTGTCGTGCGCCCAGTCAGGGCATGGGTAGTGGTTTTGCTCAGCTATCCGGTTCTTCAGTCGCCGAATCTTTAGTGCGTCCTCCAGCTCCAAAAGGGCGTGGTGCAGTTAGGGGTGGAGTATGAGGTAGAGGTGGACCCAGTCGCTTCTGTGCTTTGAGTGGTCGCCAGAGTGCAGAGGCTTCTCCATTACAGGTATTCTGACTGTTCAAGCACTTGGTGCTTATGATCTTATTGATCCGGGGTCCTCTTTGTCATATGTTACCCCATTTATTGCTTCAAGTTTTGGGATAGAACCAGAACAACTTCATGAGCCGTTCTCTATTTCGACTTCTGTTGGTGATTCCATTACAGCCGCGCGAGTCTATGAGAATTGTGTTGTCACGGTGTGTGGTCGAGATACCACGGCCGATCTTATCGAGTTTGGGATGGTAGATTTTGATGTTATCATGGGAATGGATTGGCTTTAATCGTGCTTTGCTAAAATCGACTGCCGAACCAGAATTATGAGGCTAGAGTTTCCTAATGAGTCAGTTATTGAGTGGAAAAGGAATGGTGTGGTGCTAAAGGGTAGGTTTATTTCCTACCTTAAGGCCTCGAGGAAGATTAAAAAGCGGTGTGTTTATCATTTGGTCCGGATTGCGGACACCACTTCAGAAGTGTCTACCCCCCGAGTCCGTCCCAGTCGTGAATGAGTTTCTTGAAGTATTTTCGGATGAGCTTCCAGGGATTCTGCCATATAGAGAGATCGATTTCGGGATTGATGTATTTCCAGATACGCAGCCAATATCAATTCCACCATACAGAATGGCAACATCAGAGTTGAGAGAGTTAAAGGAGTAGTTGAAAGACTTATTAGAGAAGGGGTTCATTCGGCCGAGTGTGTCGCCGTGGGGCGCTCTGGTTCCTTTCGTCAGGAAGAAGGATTGGTCGCTTCAGATGTGTATTGATTATCGGCAGCTCAACAAATTCACTATCAAAAACAAGTATCCATTGCCTTGGATAGATGATTTGTTCGACTAATTATAAGGTGCGAGGTTTTTCTCTAAAATTGATTTACGGTCTGGGTATCACCAATTGAAAATCAGAGAGCAGGATATTCCTAAGACCGCCTTCAGAACTCGTTATGGCCATTTTGAATTTTTGGTAATGTCCTTTGGACTGACCAATTCTCCAACAGGTTTCATGGTTCTTATGAATCGGGTTTTCAAACCGTTTCTTGACTCCTTCGTGATTGTTTTTATTGATGACATCCTTGTCTACTCGCGGAGTTGGGAGGATCATGCTAATCACCTCAGGGCAGTTCTGCAGACTCTTCATCAACACCAATTGTATGCCAAGTTTTCAAAATGTGAATTTTGGTTGGAGTCAGTCACATTTTTGGGTCATGTTGTTTCCACAGAAGGGATTAAAGTTGATCCCCAGAAGATCACAGCGGTGAAGGATTGGCCTAGACCAATGACCCCGACAGAGATTCACAGTTTCTTGGGTCTAGCTGGGTATTATCAGAGGTTTGTGGAGGGATTCTCTACCCTCGTCTTCCCATTGACTAAATTGACGCAGAAAGCAATTAAGTTCCAATGGTCCGACGCTTGTGAGAAGAGCTTTCAGGAATTGAAATCAAGATTGACTTCGGCACCGGTGTTGACTTTTCCAGAAGGCACATAGGGATTTGTGGTTTATTGTGATGCTTCAAGGGTTTTTTGGGATATGTGTTGATGCAACATGGGAAGGTTATAGTGTATGCTTCCAGACAACTCAAGAATTACGAGAAGAATTATTCGACGCATCATTTAGAACTCGCGGCAGTTGTGTTTGCATTAAAAATCTCGCGGCATTATTTGTATGGGGTCCATGTGGACGTGTTCTCAGACCACAAGAGTCTCCAATATTTGTTCAAGCAGAAGGAGTTGAATTTAATGCAGCGTCGATGGTTAGAATTGCTTAAGGATTATGATATGAACATTTTGTACCATCCAGGGAAGGCCAATGTGGTGGCCGACGCTCTCAGTAGGAAGTCTATGGGTAGTTTGGCTCATTTGAAAGTGGATCAGAGGCCTATAGCTCGGGAGATTATCAATTGGCCAGTCTTGGGGTCTGTCTCTCGACCTCAGACGACGGAAATATTATTGTGCATAATGGGGCAGAATCATCACTTGTAGAGGAAGTCAAGGAAAAGCAATGTATGGATCCAGCGTTGGCGCAGTTGAAGGAGGCAGTTTTGAATAACAATATTTTGGCATTTTCACTCGGTAGCGATGATGGTGTTTTATGGTGCCACGGAAGGATATGTGTTCCAGATGTGGATAATCTTCGGGAGAGGGTAATGGCGGAGGCTCATAATTCCAGGTATTCCGTGCACCCAGGTTCTACGAAAATGTATCATGATCTCCGGGAAGTTTATTGGTGGAGTGGTATGAAGAGAGGTGTGGCAGACATTGTATCTAAATGTCCGATTTGTCAGCAGGTGAAGGCCGAGCATCAGAGGCCCGGTGGGTTAACTCATCTTATGGAAATTCCAATGTGAAAATGGGAAATGATCAACATAGATTTAGAGGTAGGGTTACCTCGCACTCATCGCAAGTTCGAATCGATTTGGGTAATAGTGGATCGACTCACGAAATCAGCTCATTTCTTGTCAGTCAAGTCCATTTATACTACAGAACAGTACGCTCAGTTGTATATCAAGGAAATAGTCAGGCCTCATGGTACTCCAGTTTCTATTATCTCAGATCGAGGATCCCAGTTCACGGCTAATTTTTGGAGGAAATTTCGTCAAGGTTTGGCTACTCGGGTAAATCTCAGCATGACTTTCCATCCGCAGACTGATGGTCAGGTAGAGTGGACTATTCATACGCTTGAAGATATGTTACGGGCTTGTGTGTTGGACTTCAAGGGTAGTTGGGATGATCATTTACCGCTTATCTAATTTGCTTAAAAATAACATCTTTCACGCTAGTATTCAGATGGCCCCATTTGAGGCATTGTACGGAAGAAGGTGTAGATATCCGATTGTGTGGTTCGAGGTTGGTGAAGAAGAATTGTTAGGGCCAGATCTTGTGCACCAGGATATGGAAAAAGTCAGAGTCATTCAGGAGATGATGAAAACTGTTCAGAGCCGTCAAAAATCCTATGCGAATGTTCGTTGAAGAGAATTGGAATTCCAAGTAGATGATTGGGTATTCTTGAAGGTATCCCCCATGAAGGGAGTAATGCGATTTGGGAAGAAAGGAAAATTGAGCCCAATGTACGTCAAGCCATATCGGATTGCTCAATGGATAGGACAAGTGGCTTATAGGTTGGAATTTCCCCCTGAATTGTCATTAGTGCACCCAGTGTTCCATGTGTCTATGTTGAAGAAAGTGGTTGGAGATCCATCAACCATCGTGCCAGTTGAGACTATTGAGGTTAATGAAGAATTATCGTATGAAGAGGTTCCAGTTGCTATTCTTGATAGACAAGTCCGTAGAGTTAGGAACAAAGAAATTGCTTCAGTTGAAGTGTTGTGGCGAAGTCAGCATGTGGAGGAAGCCACGTGGGAAGCGAAAATGAGATGAGAGAAAAATAGCCGCATTTGTTTGAATAAGTCTAGTAGTGATCGTGCGAACTTTCATCTCTAAGCAAATTATATTTTATGATCAGTTTTTGTGCAAAAGCACCCCATTTTCCCCTAATTGCCTTATTGTTGTAACTTCCCAACGTGTGCTAAAATTGAACATGCTGTTACTATTTGGGTAGTGTGCAACCCTTGAAGTAAATGAAAGTTTTTTGGAGTTATGTGTTAGGTAGATGATTAATGGTAGTGTATGTTGGTAATGATTAATTAAAATGAATATGGTGTATTGAGGTGATTGGGTTGTATGGGACTCATTGAAATGACCAGGTTATGTGCAAGAATGTGAATCATGTGCAAATTTTTGGTATAAGAAGAAAGAACTACGTGTAGTTGTTAGAGTGATTGAATATATACAATTTTTTGAGGTAACAACGTTGCTAAGGTTATTGAATAACTAAAAACTATGTAATAATGCTTGGAAATGTGTTTCGAGGGCTCTCTGACAGGTAGATAGGTCTAATTATAAAGGAAACTCTGGCAAATATTTTATGAAAGTATTGGAGTTAGTGGAAATCTAGAAGTTTGCATATCATGTTTTCAAAACCAAATGATTTCCAAAATCCTCATTCGAGGAATAATGATTTTAAGCGCGG
>ML433808.1:0-41994 GCA_005239525.1 Nicotiana knightiana | reverse complement strand
TGAACAGGGGGGAGGATGTAAAGACCCGTACAATTTATTGTTTAAACTAATACCTGAATAAGTCCCCAAGTTGTTATAATTGTAGAATTCTTAAAACGGACGTATTTTTCAGTAAAAAGTACCCCGGAATTTGAAAGATGAATTTTCCAGAAATTTGGGCGTTATGCAACGCACTATGCAATCGCATAACGTGTATGCGGACTGCCTGATGGTCGCATACATGGGCTGAATCACTGCCCAATTTGCGGACAACTATGCGGTCCAAAATGCGATCGCATGTTGGTTCTGCGGACTGCATAGTTGTCGCATTCTTGCCCATTGATTTTGGTTAGGGAGGTTATGCGACGCACTATGCAATCACATAACGTGCATGAAGACCGCATAGTGGTTGCATACATGCACAGTGTGTTTTAAATGTTGGCCCATCTTGTTCTACGGTCGATTCTGTGGACCGCATGTCAGGTTTGCGATCGCATTCCGGTGTCGGGATCCTATTTTTCTAATTTTAAAACCCGACCCCCAGTTCATTAAAACACCCATCCCCTTCATTTTTAACTGATTTCTGAGCAAGAATAGAGAGAAGGGGGAGAGGGTTCTTGAGAGGGAAAGTTCTTCTTCATCAAATTTGATTCTTCAAAGTCGCTCAAGCCCGGAATCTATCGAGTTAGTGTTGTTTTCTTCACTCAAAGAGGTAAGTCTTCACCCCATTTCCCCAAGTTCATAGATTTTAATCAAGAAAAAAACACATAGGATGGTTCTTGAAAATGGAGGTCAAACCCATGCATGCATGTGAGTACAACTTCTTAATCTAGCAAAAAGGGAAGAGGGTTGGGGTAAAATATTCACAAAGAAGGGGTGGTAATCTAATGAGGTCACCTAGCGTTCGATAAAATGCTTAAAAGAGTTCGAATTGTATGCATGATTTCCAATTATGAGTTGAATATGTTTAATTGTGAACTAGACTGACGGTACTAGTCAGTTCGGTGATTTGTGAGTAAAAGTTAAAAAGGAATTTCGACCCCAGGTATGTATGGCTAACTTTAATCTCCGTAAAGTCACCTTGTTAGTGCCGGAATAGTCGCTACGTGTTCATTGTCTGAGTATGTGCAAATTGGGTATTCTAAATATGTTGAGGCATGATGCCCTACTCTCTAACTGTCTAGCTGAAAGTCATGTGTAAGGTTTGTTAAGTATCCTAATGTGCCGGTATGAAAGATTAGTAACAAACCCAAGTATGTGAATATGACTAAGTGCTAAGAGCTGTGAAATGATATGATAAACATGAATTGTGGCTGATTCAGTCGTACTACACTGATTGTGGAAATGTCTTATTTGACTCGTTGTTTTGGGCAAGATCTGTTGTGACTTGAAATCATATGGGTGATTGGTTGTACTATGATTCTGTCCTTATGATGAAATTCTCTGTGATTGAATTGTAAATTGATAATGTTGATATAAAATGTGATTTTCTGGTGGAATCGAGTTGCGCGCCGCAACACGAAGAAATAAGGGTGGGTGAGGTAATAAGGGTGGCCGAGGTAATAAGGATGGAATGTGATCATGTTGAAATGCAGAATCTATGAAATTCTTGAATATGGTGTTGAATAGGAAAAAGGGGAATCTGTGTAACTTGTGATTTTGATTGTTTCTGTTTCTGTGCAATGCTTGCGGAGTCTGTTACTGTCTCTTATCTATGCATTGCTGATCTTACTTAGGGTAAAGTTTGTTCATACATACTAGTACTATTCCACAGTACCAACGTCCCTTTTGCCAGGGGCGCTACATTTTCTTATATGAATGTAGGTAGTTCTACAGCAGGTAATTCAGACCACCGACACTAGTGCCTCCTCTCCACTCCACAGTTGAATTGATGAGCCCCACTTCCTCCCGGGGCCATGTGTGGTTCATGCACCTTCTTTTGGGTCTATTTTGTATTGTAATGTATAGCCGGAGCCTTGTTTCCGGCAAGTATTGTATGAAATCCATCACTCGTAGAGGCTCCATAGACATAGTGTGGGTATTGTACATATGTATTTTGGGTAGTCACAATCGTGGCCCATGTGGTAGAAGTATGTATGTTGTATGTATCTTGCAAGTATTTAGTATCATATGTTGTTAATGATAAGAGGTAGAAATGAATTTAACTTGGAGTTTTATGTTAAGTCTCAAATTGCTAATTCACATGAATAAGGTATATTGGAATCACAGGGTAATGCGCGGGATAGGTGAGGCAAATCCAGGTCCGCTTGACTTGGGCCACCCGGTTGAGCGCCGGTCGTGTCCCTCGATTTTGGGGCGTGACATTTTCTCCATGAAAACCAAGGTCATTGTTGATGTGAGTGGGTACTGCTTGAGAGTTTGACATGCTGATCCTTGAATAAAAAATGCTTACAAGAACAAGTGTAAAGCAGTGTGTGTTATGAAAACCAGTACCAGGAAATCAGTATTATCTTTAGCTCCAAGGTGGGCGTCAAACTGCTTACCCTTAAAATCGGATAACAATTAAATTTTTAAAGTGGTTTTAAGGATATGTGATTTCACTTGGCACAAACTGAGAAATATGAAAATTGATATTAGAAATTGACATAAATAGAAATTAAGCAAAGCAATGTAATACGCAGCTTTGGCCCTCGATCTAGATCACCCTCTAACCAATTGAGTATGCTATTGAAAAGTATGAACTAAACAACATAGTATGAAAACTTAAGAGAGAAAATGTAATATATTGCTTCGTTGTGCGTGAATGTAATGTATCTATAAATGATTAAACCCCTCTTTATATAGTAGAGGAGTTCTACTTATGGTACGATTCTAAGTACAGAAGGAAATCCGATGATTGGCTAATTAACCGATCTTGTCTTGATACGTGCCGAGATTTCCACCACGATCCTTGCCTGATCACGGATTTCTTGGCTTTCCATTATTTGACTCAGCAGGCTTCCTTTGATCTCGCCTGATCTCGATCTCGGCTGGTCTCGATCTTGATCAGTCCATAAATCACGAACTCGACAATCTATCTTCGTGTCATGGTCCGATACAATGTGGGGTTGAACCTTGATCTGCTGTGTAACACCCCAAAATTTAGATAGAGTCCCACATAGGAAAAAAACAAGAGGTGTGCTGGGTATATAAGTTAACAAGCCTTAGATCCTAGTGACGCGTTTTAAACCCGTGAGGGCCTAGGCCCAGAGAAGACAATTTCACTAGAGGGCAGGGCTGTTACAGATGGTATTAGAGTCACTCTTGTGTCATCCTTGAAGATGGTGGTTCAGAGTTCATCTGAGTTTAGGCAAATCCCGGTTAGGCGGGGAAATCCTCATTGGTGAGTCTAGGCGAATCCCATCCGGTGGGGAAAAACTCAGCGAGGACGCTGAGTCCATAAAAAGGGGTGTATGTAACACCCACGACTTTAGACAGAGTCCCACATAGGGAAAACACAAGAGAGATGCTGGGTATCTAAGTTAACAAGCCTTAGACCCTAGTGACGCGTTCTAAACTCGTGAAGGCCTTGGCCCAAAGCGAAAAATATCACTAGCGGGCTGGGCTGTATCAGAAATGTGTAAGGAATTTGGGAAAACTCAAAAGATGAAAGTTGTATCCCTTTGAAATGGCTTTCCAACAATAAATTTTTTAGCCTGAACGGATCTCTGTGCAAAAGGTTATATGCATTTTACAGAGCAGTGTGCAATATGCATGCCCAGGTGCACGCCTAGAGGGTCACGTGCGTGGCCTCGCACTTGAGGCAGTGCTACTGCCATTTTGCACTGTCATGTGCACGAGGCCGAAATTGGGGGGTCATTTTAAAGCCCTACTTCGTCCCCCACACCCCCAAAACATAAAAACTTGGTATAGGAAGGGGAGCTCTAAAAAACCTAACTCCTTAAAGGTCCTTCCACCATCCAAGGTAAGTACTAATGGTGATTCTAAGTTAATCTCAATTTTCCAACATCTTATTAACATGGGTAAACCCTCCATATCATTAGATATTCGATTGGGACATCATTGTTGAGATAAGAAACCCTAGAACTCGAATTCAAGGGAATTGAACTTCAAAAACGTAATGTCTTCACCCCTAATTGATTCAAGCATTGGATAAATTATTATAGACTTTAGTTCATGAGATATGAGTTGATGGGTTTGATAGAAAAGCATGAACGGTTATTGGTTTGGGTTGTTGATTGTTGATTATTGGTTAACGATGTTGTATTCCTTATGGGTGATGGAGAATAATGTTGATTATAACCATTGAGACATTAGAATTTATCTAGGAGCAAGAGAATGGGTTATTGGGGTGTAGAAACACCATTAATAAGGACTATGAAGCTTTATTCTCACCAAGTATTTGATAAATTGCTTAAGTGACCAAACTATGAGTAGCATAGCTAATATAGAATATCTTTGACTTGTATTTCTATAGATTAAAGGTGAAAGGGTTGACAAATAATGTATTATGCTCAAGAGCAGGAAGTTAAGGTATGTGAGGCTAACTCTCTATATTTGGGAATGTTAATGATTCTCCCTACACTATGTTTCTTTTACCGCGTTACTAATTGCCTCAGAAATATAGTTATGCCTAGTTCCTTGAATAGTTGCAGAACTTCTATTCTCTAGCTTCATAACTCATTCATGACTTTCATTTTGAACGTTGTGAAATTAGTGCGTAATAAATATAGACTTGGGTTGATGTCCATGAGTCTCAGTCTAGATTACTCAGCATGTCATAAGCAATTGAAGTTTTAGCTTTCATAATCAGTTCATGAATACATGTCTTAGACTAGTTCTATTCATCATTCGAGTATAATGTAAGTCAATATGATTCAGTATTTCAGTATCATGTATTGCAGTATGACTCTCAGTTCCTGATTTTAAATTCCTGAATGTTGAATACCTGTATTTGGTCCTGAGGCCACAATTAATGCTTTATGCATATTTGGGCCTGAGGCCGCAGTTAATGCTCTATGCAATTTTGGTCCTGAGGCCGCGGTTTATGGTTTATGCATCTTTGGGCCTGAGGCCGCAGTTATGTATATGTATACTTGGGCCCGAGGCCGCAGTTTCTGCACATATATATATTCTGCCTGAGGCTGTAGTTTATTTGTTCAGATAAACAGGTGGTTCATCATTCAGAAGATGGAGTTTTCAGATCCTTACTTCCTTTGTTCAGTTATCATTTCTGTTATCAGTTAATAGTTATCATTATCATTTCAATAGTTATCATTATCATTTCAGTTATCAGTTATCAACTATCAGTTATCATTTTAGTTTCATTTTCAATGGTTATCATTTTAGTTATCAATTATCAATCCTCAGTCGCCAGCTTAGTTTAAGTTTCAGCATTTATAATTCTTTCTTTCAGTTGCTTTACATACAAGTGCAATTCAAATGTACTGACGTCCCATTTTGCCCGGGTCTTGCATCTCACGATGCAGGTAATGATTTACAGGTTGACGATTCAGAATGCTAGGATTCTCGTACCAGCTATTTGGTGATTCCCAGTTCTTTCAGGGCATTATCATTACCTTACAATCTTCAGTATTTTCAGACAATCAGTCTTTTTGTGCTTCATTAGAGGTTTCATAGACTAGAGTAACAGCTGGACAGAGTCACATGCATTTAAGGTTAAGCAATGTTGCTACATATATGTTTCAGACTTATATTTATGTTTCCGCATTTGATTTATATCATTTAGACTTTCAGTATATCAACATGTGTTAGTTTATCTTCCGCATTCAGTAAGTTATGATATTACATGTTGATTCAACCAACCAATTGGTTCACAAGGTCACATGTAGTCAGGCACTGAGTACCGTGTTACGTCCAGGCCCAGGTTCGGGGTGTGACAAAGCTTTGTATTAGAGCACTAGGTTCAAGAGTCCTAGGGAGTATATGAAGTCTTGTCCAATGGAGTTTCCTTTATATGTGTGTGTCAGCCAGTCATATAAATGGTTAACCACCAAGACATCCAGGATTTTCTCATTTCCTTCTACTCTAGATCGTGCCATGTAGCTTAGAGCAATAGGTAACCTTCTCTTCCTATCGAATTCTAGACGTATCGAATACCCAAGCGACGGGCAAGAAAAATCCAAGGTTCTAGAGAGGATGATTTCCATTAGGATATAATTATGGAGTACATGTTAGTAACAAATGAGACTTGAGAGGATGTTAGAAGTGGGATGCAATGGATAGTAGTAATTATCAGAGCATAACCTTACTAGATAGTATGAAAGTAGTTATTACGTTTTATAGTCATCAGTTTACCTCAGTTACCAGTTATACAATCTTTCAGTTAGCAAGTTTATGGTTATTCAGTATGCCAGTTATCAGTTATTCTGTTACCAGATCTCCAATTTTTCAGTGTAACAAAATTCAAGTGACTGGTGAGTATACAGTGATGCCTATGGGTGATAAAAGAAAATGTAAGTAACAGTTATTATCGAAAAATCTTCGCATATTTTAGGTATGGATTAAGACCAAGTCTCACCAGATGCAACATGAAGTGATTTATTAGATGATGGTATACTTTGAAGGATAATTTTGTGCATGGTAGTGTATTCGTATTATTTACCTCCCAAAACAACTTCATTTAAATCTTTGAAATAGAACCACAAGTTGGATTATGATAGTTCATATGTCAGACCCTAACATTGGTCACTATAGTTTTGGACAGAAAAGAGCTTAAGGGAAAAATACCTAGGAGTCAGGAACAATTGTTATTATCAGAGTTGCATTTTTCGTACGACTCATGTATATGACTAAGAAAACATGATGTAAGAAATGAGAACCAAGAGCAGCCGATATTGAATTTCAAGGAATGATTTTAAGTTGTTTAGATTTATTCAAATCAGAAGTAGAAAGTACCATGTTAGTAAATTTGTATAAGAAGTGGTTGTTATTGTGAAAAGATATGACAGTTCCCCTTCAGATGATGTGACTATGTGTTTAGGCCGGAGATTTATAATCTGATTGAACTCATAAGCTAATTGAACGTTTGTTAGAAACATCCGGCTACTAATGGGAAGAAGGGGAAGATTAGTCCCTGCTATATTAGGCCATATAGAATCTTGCGAAGGATCGTTCAATTAGCTTATGAGTTAGAACTGCCACCAGAATTTGCAGCTATACAACCACTATTTTTCGTATCATGCTATAGCATTCAAGTTTCTAGTACTTAGTTACTCATGTCAGTTCAGTACTCAGATGCTCATATCGGTTCAATACTCAGATACTCATGTCAGTACAATACTCAGCTACTAATGTTAGTACAATACTTAGCTACTCATGTCAGTCCAATACTGAGACATTCATGCCAGCTTAGTACTCAAATTACTCAAATATTCATTCCAGTTCAGTATTCATATATTTATGTTAGTTATGTATTCACGTATCCATGGCAGACCATTAATGAGTCAATGCAGTAGTCATTCAGTCCAGTATCTCAACAGTTCACTAGTCATGTATTCGTTCAGTTTAGTATGCAAGTGTTAATGAAAGTTTATGTCTCCACCATACTCGTTTAAGGTCCGGAGTTAGCTGAAGTTACAATCAGGACAATCATTCGAGGACGAATGATCCCAAGTGAGAGATAATGTAACACCTCATACATTCAGACTAGGTGTGGATATGTTAAATGGTTATTAATTTGATATTTTATACATATGAAGTCCTACAGGGATGAGTATGGTTGAAAATAGTTGTTTCAGAATCAAGATGGAGAGTGAGGTGTATACTATTCGACAAAATCGACTAAGTTTACAAAAGGTCCGTCTTCCAGAAGGATTTAGTGAAAACGTGTAAGGAATTTGGGCAAACTCAAAAGATAAAAGTTTCACCCCTTTGAAATATCTTTCCAAAAATATATTGTAGATCCTGAATGGATATTTGTGCAAAAGGTTATGTGCATTTTACAGAGAAGTGCACAATATGCATGCCCAGGTGCGCGCCCGGAGGGTCACGTGCGCGGCCGCGCACTTGAGGCAGTGCTACTGCCATTCTGCACAGTCAGGTGCACGGTCAGGCCTTCAGATGTGTGGGGGTTTCACATGGGGGTCATTTTAAAGCCTTACTTCGTCCCCTACACCCCCAAAACACAAAAACTTGCTCTATGAAGGGGAGCTCTCAAAAATCAAACTCCTTAAAGGTCCCACCACCATCTAAGGTAAGTTCTAATTGTTATTCTAAGTTAATTTCAATTTCTCAAAATCTTATTAACATGGGTAAACCCTCCATATCATTAGATATTCGATTAGAACATCATTGTTGAGAGAAGGAACCCTAGAACTCGAATCCAAGGGGATTGAAGTTCAAAAAGGTAATATCTTCACCCTCTAATTGATTCTAGCATTAGATTAATGATTATAGACTCTAGTTCATGAGATATGAGTTGATGAGTTTGATAGAAAAGCATGAACGGTTATAGGTTTGGGTTGTTGATTGTTTATTATTAGTTAAGGGTGTTGTATTCCTTATGGGTGATGGAGAATGATGTTGATCATTACCATTTGAGACTTTAGAATTTATCTAAGAGCAAAAGAATGGGTTATTGGGTGTAGAAACATAATTAATAAGGACTATGAAGCTTTATTCTCACCAAGTGTTTGATAAAATGCTTAAGTGACCAAAATATGTATTGTAGCTAATATGGAATCCCTTTGACTTGTATTGCTATAGATTAAAGTTGAAAAGGTTGACAAACGTTGTATTACGATCAAGAATAGGAAGTTAAGGTATGTGAGGCTAACTCTTATGTTTGGGAATGTTAATGATTCTCTCTACACTATGTTTGTTTTACCACGTTAGTAATTGCCTCAGAAATATAGTTAAGCCTAGTTCCTTGAATAGTTGCAGAACTTCTATTCTCTAGCTTCGTAACTCGTTCATGACTTACATTCTGAACATTGTGAAATCAATGTGTAATCAATATAGACTTGGGTTGATGCCCATGAGTCTTAGTCTAGATTACTCACCATGTCATAAATAGTTGAAGTTTCAGTTTTAGGTTTTCATAATCAGTTCATGAATACATGTCTCAGTCTAGTTCTTTCAGCATTCGAGTATCATGTAACTCAATATGATTCAGTATTTCAGTATCATGTATTGTAGTATGATTCTCAGTTCATGATTCAGAATTCCTGAATGTTGAACACCTATATTTGGGCCTGAGGCCGCAGTTAATGCTTTATGCATATTTGGGCCTGAGGCTGCAGTTAATGCTTTATGCATCATTGGGCCTGAGGCCGCAGTTTATGCTTTATGCATCTTTGGGCCTGAGGCCACAGTTATGTTTACGTATACTTGGGCCCGAGGTCGCAGTTTGTGCACATATATATTGGGCATGAGGCCACAGTTTATTTATTCAGATAAACAGGTGGTTCATCATTTAAAAGAAGGGGTATTCAGATCCTTAATTCCTTTGTTCAGTTCAGTTATCAGTTATTAGTTATTAGTTATCATTATCATTTTAGTTATCAGCTATTAGTTATCATTATCATTTCAGTTATTAGTTATCAGTTATCAGCTATCATTTTAGTTTCACTTTGAATAGTTATCATTTTAGTTATCAATTATCAATTCTCAGTCATCAGCTTAGTTTCAGTTTTAGCATTTATAATTCTTTCTTTCAATTGGTTTACATACCTGTGCAATTCAAATGTACTGACGTCCCTTTTTGCCCGGGCCTGCATCTCATGATGCAGGTAATCATTTACAGGTTGACGATTCAGAGCGCTAGGATTCTCGTACCAACTATTTGGCGATCCCTAGTTCTTTTGGGGCATTATCATTACCATATAGTTTTCACTATTTCCAGAATGTAAGTGTTTTCAATGCTTCATTAGAGGCTTCATAGACTAGAGCAACAACTACACAGAGTCACAGTCATTAATGTTAACCAAGGTTGCTACATATATGTTTTAGACTTATATTAGTGTTTTCGTATTTGATTTATATCATTTATACTTTCAGTATATCAGCATGTGTTAGTTTATCTTCCGCATTCAGTATGTTATGATATCACATGTTGATTCAGCCAGCCAGTTGGTTCGCTCGGTCACATGTAGTTAGGCACCGCGTATCGTGTTACGTCCAGGACCAGGTTCGGGGCATGACATGCCGCTCCGGTCTCGTTTAACCATGCAAAAAGGCAAGCCCGATTTGATCGTATACACTTCTTCTTGCATCTTACAAAATCACCGACTTAAGTAGCTGCCTTTTGACTTCAATGCGATGCAAACTTGTAGTGACTTACATCACGACTACATGTCTTTTGGATGTGAAGGCATCACACCTTCTTCCTTTCTTCTAAGTAGGCGTTTGGACATAAGAATTGTAAAATTTGAAAAATGGTGAAAAAAAATTTCAAGTAAAAATGGTATTTGAAATTTAGAGATGTGTTTGGACATAAATTTGAGTTTCGGTTATTTTGAAGTTATGTGAGTGGTTTGAGTGAAAATTTGCAAAATAACTTTTTGCATTTCAAATTTTTGAAAATTTCCAAAATGCATCTTCAAGTGAAAATTGAAAATTTTATGAACAAACGTTAATTTCGAAAAAAAGTGATTTTTTTTTTTTGAAAAATTCTTCCATCAAATATTTTGTCCAAGCGGGCACTACATTGCTATGTGTACAAGAGAGCTCATCATGCCAAACGGCCAATTTGATTTGCAAGTCCAAGCAAACTACCACGTTGAAATGTTTTTTTTTCCTTAAAAATTTGATAGTTGAAAGGTATTAAATAACATATTTGCTAAGCTGGAAAAATTAATTTATTTTAATATGTGTTTTTCAAAAAAGTACTTTTGGAGAAAAACAATTTATGTTTAGCTGATCAATATGTTTAGCTGATCAATTTGAAAAGTACTTTTGAAAAATAATTTGTCCTTAATCAAGTTTTTTAAAAAGTGACTTAAGTGTCAAATTATAAATAAGGATCTGAAGAAATTTGCTTATAGTTAATGTTATATAAGTAGATAAAACAAATATTTATTATTAAAGATAATAATTAAAATTTTAATTTAATGTAAATAAAATAAAATAAAAATTTAAAGTACTTTAATCTTTCAAAATAATTTAAATATATCAAAATATTATTCAATAAACATGAAAGCTCATCCCAAAAGTCATTATATATTGTTTAATAGTTTAAACTAAGTAAGATTATTTTGGTATATAGTACTATTTTGTTAAGGATAGTTTTGGAACACTAAACACTTACTAAAAAGAGTTTCCCTTGGTCTATGAATGGGAAGGATCAAAGCAAGCTTTGGTAGGAAAAAAAGTCAAAACTGCTTCTGCCTCTACTTCTGGAAGAAGCTACTTTTTTTTTTGCTTCTTAAAATTGTTTCTGCTTCTAGCCAAAAGAACTTTTTCCCAAAAAAGCTTGACCAAACACCTCAAATTGAGGGAGAAAAAAAAACTTTTAGCTTGAGATAAAGAGAGATTAGTTGGTATTTTTTCTGAGTAAGCTTTCTAAAGGATGTCTTATGTGATTTTATAAACACTTCTGCTTTTTGAGTGTGAAGGCAACATCACATGCGTTTTTTTAAAATTTATTTTTTGTAGTTTCATGCAAATGAACTCCTAGTGTCTTTAATTAGGCGAGGATGAATTTGACCTAAGAACAAGAAATCAAGGAAGATAAACAACCACATAGGCTGATGAAGTTCATACTTATGTAAGAAGAAAATTGACTTTAATTGTTGTTGAAATATACAAAAGAAGAAAGTCAGAACATTAGTTGATCTACGAAAGAAAATATGTATAAGTCAACAATCGGAAAACATGTCATATATTTATTATTATTTATTACCAGTGGATAACATTCGTCAGGTGAGGCTAGGAAATAGATACACCTAAGAAAACCATAAATAAAAAGGAAATATGTAGGAAAAGGAAAAAAATCTCTACTAGCAATTAATTATAGAACACTACTCGACAATGAAAGATAGATAAATTGCTCAATCACTCTCAGCAGTCAAACTCGACAATCTTCTTATCCATCAACCATTAGATTGAGGTTGTCAAGGGGAAAAAAACCATTATATTGAGGTTGCATATCTAAACAAATAAAATGAATTCTTCTATAATAGTTAACTTTTTTGGTGACTTGGTCATTATGGTTTATCATTATACCACAGAAGGCTGAGACTTTGGATTCAAAGCTTTTCGTTATCATAAAACAAAATAATATTTCAAGTGTGTGGAATAAGAAAAAAAGTCATGTAACGATCAGACCGGTCATTTAGAGCTCTAGCGCATCGTTCGACGGCTTAAGGCCTTGAGTAGCTTAACTTCATGTTTAACGACTTGTATGTGTAGTCGGAATTGAATTTCGGGAAGTTCGCAGTCGATTAGAAAGGAAAATTCTCAATTAGGAAACTTTAAGTTGGAAAAGTTGATCAAGATTTGACTTTTGAGTAAATGACTCCGTAATCAGGATTTGAAGGTTCCAAAAAGTTTGTATAATTATTTCGGACTTGGGCTTATGTTCGGGTTGAGTATCGGGTGGCCCGAGAACATTTCGACGCTTATTATGGAAAGTTACCATTTTGAAGGTTTTAGATATTACTAAGTTGATATGAAGTGGACTTTGGCATTGCCCGTTTGGAATTCCGCTCCTTGAAAAAGGTTCGTACTGTAACTCATGATTTGTACGTAAAGTTTGGCGTCATTCCGCAATGTTTAGATATGATTCGTATGCGTTCGTTGAAGTTTGAAAGTTCAAAGAAGAATTTTGGTCGTCGATTCATGATTTTTGTTCTATTCATGGCGTTTTGAACCTTTGGATTAGTTTGGATTAGGTTTTGGGACTTGTTGGTATGATTGGACGGGATTCCGGGAGCCTCGCGCGTGATTCAGAGTGGTTTCCGATTATCTTTCCTTTTTTTAAAATTGCTGGTGTTGGTGTCTGATTTTGTTCTTCACGAACACGAATAGTCTCATGCATTCGCAACGAAGGATTTTGGCTTCTGAGATTTTGTGCTTCGCATTCACGACTATTGTCTCGCGTTTGTGAAGGTCTGGACCGCAAGGCTTCGCGTTCACGATGAAGAAGCTGGCTTGGTGGGGGGTTTGGTCTTAGCGTTAGCGAATGTGTAGCCATGTTCACGATGTGTAGGCTGGTAAAACTTCGCGTTCGCATAGGGGAATTGGGGAGCAGAAGCTGGTAGTGCGCGAGGGAGTTGCTATGCGAAGAAGTTCGGGTAAGGCAGTGTTGTTTTAAATCGAGGGTTTGACTCATTTTCCTTTCATTTCTTCCATGGGAGCCGAGTTTGGAGAGATTTTGGAGTGCAATTTTCATCATCAATTATGAGGTAAGTGATTTCAATGTGTTATGAGTTAAAAACACGAATGTAGGCTTTTAAATTGAAAATTTTAAGTGGAAAATGTGAGATTTTTGGTAGAAAAACTAGAATTGATACTTTTGGAGTTTAACCACGAAATTGGACATGGGATTGGGAATAAGTTATATATTTGAGTTTGTGGCATTATAGGTAATAATTTTCTTCGAATAGTTTTGGAATCCGGGTAAGTAGACTCGAGGGTTGACTTTGTCGACATTTCGAGCGAAGTCGGGGATTGTTATCAATGTTAAATTATAAGTATTTGAGTATATTTTGATTGATTTGCACATGTTTGACTAGTTTCGGATCTATGGGTATTGGTTTGAGGTCTTAGAGGAGCGCTGGAACCTGTTATGGAGCTTCAGAGCGAGGTAAGTCTCCTGTCTAACTTTATGAGAGGGAAACTACCTCCCTCGGTGATGTACTTGATATGTGATACTTATGGTAGGGGCTACGTAGGTATGAGATGACGAGAGTCCGTACGTAGCTAGATTCATGTTTATGTCCGGGTAGACCTAGGACTTTACCATGCAATAAATTGTATCACTTGAATTTAATTTTTAGTTTAAATACTTGATGACTATAAGTGAAAGCTGATTAAGATCATGTTAGATCGAATCTCCATTCCGTGAGTTATTTGGAAGCATAATCGATTAACGTTAAATAGCATGTATATGTTACGTCTCTAACCCCCGTATAGTAAATACGCGAGTCGTAAGTCAATAAGTTTCTTCTCTTCCTGGGGATCGGGCCGCATGCCTTGAAAATGCATGTGTGTGTGTGTGTGTGTGTGTGTGTATATATATATATATATATATATATATATATATATATATATATATATATATATATATATGAGATGCATCCATTGATCGGGTCATACGACCTCGGCAGTGTATGTACATGACTATATGGATCAAGCCGAACGACCTCGGTATAATTCGTGCGTAAAATCGTTAGGAGTCCAAATACCCACGAGATTACTCTGTTGTTTGAACTTGGAAAATACGTTATATTTTCTTTGTGACCCGATATTAGATATTTAATTGAAGGTTCTTATTTGTTGAGATGCCATGTGGCACTTTGGGATTTTTGAAATAATGATCTTTTGGTAACTGATTTTGTTACATGTTGTTCCTTATTCTATTGATCCTGTTATATTTCATGCCAACTTACTGCATCTTATTTATTGGACTAATAGTAAGTGTCGATGTCAACCCCTCATCACTACTTCTCCGGGGTTAGGCTTGGTATTTACTGGGTACACAATGATTTACGTACTTACGCTACACTTCTGCACTAAAGGTGTAGGATCTGACAAGTTTATTTGGTGGTCATCTAAGCGCGTAGGAGCAGCTGCTGACAGGAGTTTATGGTGAACTGCATCCCATGCTATGTGTCGCAGCCCACAGAGTCTCTATCACATTTATTTACTTTAGTATGTCTAATTCACATTGCAGACATATGTTGTACTATTATTTTACTCCTTAGTAAATGCTCATGCACTCGTGACACTGGGTTTTGGGGATATTCTAGAATTTGTTTATGGTTTTGCTTAGCATTGACACAATTTTATTTTGTGTTTTATATAAATTGTATGTATCTATGGATTCTAATGCATTAATTTTCTTATTTAATAAGATTCGTGATTTAAAAAATAATAAAATGAATAATTAGGTTGGTAGTTCACCGTTGGCTTGCCTGGCGATGACGTTGGGTGCCATCACGGCCGATAGTGGGAATTTGGGTCGTGACAATTTGGTATCAGAGCTCTAGGTTCACTTGGGTCTCATGAGTCATGAGCGAGGCTAGTAGAGTATTGAGGATTAGTATGGAGACGTTTGTATTTATCTTCGAGAGGCTACGAGGTTGTTAGGAGAACTTCCCTTCTTGATTCCTCGCCGTGTGATTTGATTCTATTGAAGCTTATGCCTTCATTTCCTTCCTACTCATTCTTATATGATGTTGAGCGTTTGTTATCACTTGGGCATCGAGGAGCTGTAGTAATACTGCAGATGTGGTGTAGAATGTTTCTCCTTGCGTATTTAAGCCGACTATTATCGCCGCCTTATGGAAGGGTTCTCTGTTGTTTCAGCCCAGTGCTAGTGTTGCCTACGAATTTAAGGCTATGCATAGAGTATTACGAGGTTCATGCATTGTTATCGCGCATTGTTGGTGTGAATGGTAGGCTTCTTATTTATGTGTCACGGCAGTGAATGACTCGAAAAGAGGATTACTCGGTTCATGGTTTAGGGGTTCTATATTTAATTCTGGCAGAGGAAAGGCAATTGGACTATGGATGTTCAGACCTTAGATGACGAATTAGCGAGACTTGACATTTTTTAACATGGTGGAATTCTCATTGTGGTGTGGTGTCATCATTCTTGTTGGAACCCACTAAGTCTCATCGCTGTTATAGTCTCATCTGAATTGCCTTCGGGGTAGGGTGTTATGGAACGGTACCTAAGATGGGGTTATCAGAGATGGAGATGTGTGGAGGATTCAGGGTCGGATCGGTGCTTTCATTGTTGATGGCTCAAGAGGGATGATCTTTATGGAGGCTTAGAGTTGGTGGCAATTTTATCCGTTCGGGTATTGTGAGGATGGATTATGATTTGAGGCAGTATTTTGGCAGCGAATGATGAGGAAGGACATGATAGGAGGTGTCTCGCGATGGTTGAATTGCTAGCATGTCAAGTATGAAGAGGCTGAGAAGTTGCTTAAGTAGATGGTTTAACCGAAATGGGAGTGACAGAGTAGTGTATGGATTCGATGGTAGGATAACTGCATGCTAAGTCTATAAATCTTATTTGGGATGGTTTCTACTGTACTGAGGAAGGTTGAATATGACAGAAGGGAGTTTCCTTGGAATGAAGAGGGGTGTGAAAGCTTGATTATCATTTTGGTATGCAATATGACTTCGAGTTGGAACATATTGTTGGACCTTCAGATGAAGCTGATGGGGAATGAACATACTCTAACAGTTCGTGCAAAAGCATGGACTAGGGAGGGTTTACTGATTTCGTGGTAGTTGTAACCAGGGAAATATCGTTGGAAGATGCCAATATGGGATTACATATGTGGGCTATCTCCTATGGTCATGCTAGCGTTTGCGTGACTTCTTATGAAGTTCTTACAAAGCGTTCTACTTTCTACCCACTGGAGGCTTGTAGTGCGATGCGATCTTGGATCGCTTGAAGAAGATGGTACAACTGTCGGGAGGTCGAATGTGCGATCGTGGCTGATAATAAGCAGCGGGGAGGATTTCAGATGTTTAGGGTATGCTGGCACTATTTTCGGGAAGCTTGAGGATGTTTTGTTTTGTGGTAGAGTTATTGGGTATTGAAATGCGGATGCTTGACTAGTACTATAAGAATTGCATGGCTGATGGCCATTGATGTTCAAATATTTCCACATGGTGCAGAAGGATGTGGGACTATATTCACATGAATATCATATAAGTGTGACATGTTAGTCATTTGATTTTTGGAGATTAAAATCAGGTATGGAGCTTCTGGTATTGTCGCTAATGGGAGAGTTTATACTTGAGAGGCGTTGTACTCCTTTGATTGTGGATTGTGGGAGTTTGTTCCGAATCGGACGAATTCTTGTGTGTGTCAAGAATAGGGTCATTGGGAATCCTTGAAAGGTTATTGTCCTAAAATAGGATGATAGGAATCACATTGAGGTTCGTTGGTAGATCTAATGTGGATCAATCTTCGGGTGTTGTATGTTATTCTTGTCATCAACCATTTAATGTAATACTCTATTATGTCCTGTGGCTTGTGAAACGACTTGATTATTCGCACTTGTGTTGTTATCCCGTGTAGCTTTTGGTGCTATATGAGAAAGATGGATCTCGAGATGCAGGTCGTTATGGTACCTGAGTTGTGTTTGGCATTTGGTAGCGCATGGCACTATCAGTCTCCCGAGGGTTGTGTTTATGCACTTGGCGTGCTTGTGATCGATATTCGAGCATTTCGTGGGTATGGACATTTTGTATTGGTAGGCGTTTCCTTATAGGCTGTTATGTGTGGATCGAGTGGCACGCCGCCACGAGTATGATGTTTAGATCGGGTTGCACGCTGCAACATTATTATGTGAGGATAAAGTTTCACGCCGCAATACAGTGATCTTGACTATGATTTGTCATACCTATTTTATGTGCCTTGTTTCTCATCTCTAGGATAGGTGCATAGCATATGTTTGGCTATTTCACTCGTTACGCGGACTAAATAGTTCATTGCCAAAGCTCGTTCTTCCTTATGGGTCATATTCAAGTTGTATCATGTAGGTGCATTGATGGCGTCATATGAGATTTTAGACGGTGTTTGAGGTGGCTTATTGCCTAAGCACCTTGTACTGGGTGAGACGAGGTTATTGGACCTGAGATCAGTGCGATCGAATTTATGTAAGTTATATTAAAGAGTAGATGCCACTATTCAGTTCAAAATGAGTTAATTGTTCTTATCAAGCGGAGACTCCATGATTTATTGATTTGGCAGGTGGTTATGAGCTTCTACGGGTCGCTTTCATCGATTGCTGTATCATGAGGGTTGGATAAGGACTTATGTGCGTTATGAGGTATACTATAGGCATCAGGTTATTGAATTTGTAGCTTCTATGGTTGGAGGATATTATTATGGGCATCCGAATCACATGGTGCATTGTGTGGTTTGACCATGGGTGCATGATCATATTTGGTATGGTGGTATGGCCGGTTGAGATTGTTACAGTTTTCGTATGTTAGAATCAGGTGCCATAGAGAATTCTGGATATTGGAATTTGGTTCTAAGGCTTGTGGGCTAAGGTAGCAGGAAGGATCTTTAGTCTGGCTCGACTAATGTTCTCACGTGGGTTGTAGTGGCATGGCTAGGTGCACGAGGTGTTGAACAGTGGTTTTGGGCAATTTCAAAGCGGCTCTTGGTACGTTCGAGGACGAACGTAAGATTAAGTGGGGGAGAATGTAATGACCAGACCGGTTGTTTAGAGCTCTAGCGCGTCGTTCGAAATTTGAGGCCTTGAGTAGCTTCACATGTTTTATGACTTGTACGTATGGTCAGAATTGAATTTCGGGATGTTGGGAATTGATTCGGAAGGCAAATTCTTAAATCAGAAGCTTTAAGTTGGAAGAGTTGACCAAGTTTGACTTTTGCGTAAACGATCCCGGAATCAGGATTTGAAGATTTCAACTGGTTCGTATGATGATTTCAGACTTGCGTATGTTCAGGTTCAGTATCGGTGACCCGAGACAATATCGACGCTTATTGTTGAAATTTAGGATTTTAAGATTTCAACTGCTTCGTATGATGATTTCGGACTTGGCCGTATGTTTAGGTTCAGTATCGATGACCCGAGATAATTTCGGCGCTTATTGCTGAAAGTTGGCATTTTGAAGATTTTAGAAATTCCGAAGTTTGATATAAAGTGGACTTTAGTGTTATCGATGTCCGTTTGGAATTCCACACCTTGGAATAGGTTCGTATCATACTTCATGACTTGTACGTAAAATTTTGCGTCATTCTGAAATGTTTAGATATGATTCGGACGCGTTCGCCGAAGTTTGAATGTTTGAAAGTTGAAAGAAGAATTTTGGGCGTCGATTGGTGATTTTTATGTTCTACATGGTGCTTCGGATCTTCAGATAAGTTGGATAAGGTATTGGGACTTTTTGGTGTGATTGGACGGGGTCCTGGGGACCTCGGGTGTGATTCAGAGTGGTTTCAGAACATTTTTCTTTGTTTTGCAACTACTGGTGCTGTTGTCTGGTTTTTTTCTTTGCAAACGCGAATGGTCTCACGCGTTCGCGAAGAAGGTTTTTGGCTTCTGAGATGTAGTGCTTTGCATTTGCGACTATTGTCTCGCGTTTGCTAAGGTCTGGACGGCAAGGCTTCGCGTTCACATTTACGTTCCACGATCGCATTCGAGATGAAAAAGCTGGCTTTTTGGGGGATTTCGTCTTTGCGTTCGTGATGGGAAGGCTGGGCTTTGCATTCGCGGGCATTGTCTCGCATTCACGTAGAGGAATTAGGGAGCAGAAGCTAGTAGTGCTTCCCGAACGTGAGGGACTTGCCGCATTCGCGAAGAAGGTCGGGCTAGGCAATGTTTTTTCAAATTGGGGGTTTGGCTCATTTTCACTTCATTTCTTCCATGGGAACAGACTTTGGAGAGATTTTAGAGTTCCATTTTCATCATCATTTATGAGGTAAGTGATTTCAATACGTTGTGCGTTAAAAACCTGAATTTAGGCTTGTAAGTTCAAGAATTTAAGTTGAAAATGTGAGATTTTTCGTAGAAGACCTAGAATTGGTATTTTTGGAGTTTCACAATGAAATTGGACATGGAATTGAGAATAAATTATATATTTGAGTTCGTGGCGTTATAGGTATAGTTCATCTTCGTAAAGTTCCGGAATCCGGGTACGTGGGCTCGAGAGTTGACTTTGTTGACTTTTTTAGCGAAGTTGGGGACTGTTATAAATTGTTAAATTATAAGCATTTGAGTATATTTTTATTGATTTGCACGTTGTTTGACTAGCTTCGGATTGATGGCATTGGTTTGAGGTGTTAGAGGGGCGTTGGAGAAGGTTATGGAACTTCGGAGCGAGGTAAGTCTCCTAGCTAACCTTGTGAGGGGGAAACTACCCCTAGGTGATGTACTTGATATGTGGTACTTGTGGTTGGGGCTACATACGTAGGTTACGAGAGTCCGTACATAGCTAGATTCATGTTTATGTCCGGGTAGACCTATGATTTTACTTGTAACTACTCGACCGGTCATGTTGAGAATTAGCGTTTGTTTGGTGGCTTAAGGTGTAAAGCAGACTCGTATTGTGTATCATGACTTGCATGTATGGCCGGATTTATTTTTGGATGATTCAGGATTGATTTGGAATAATGATTCTCGTTTTAGAAGTTCAAGTGGCAAGGTTGACCGAAATTTGACTTTTGTATAGACGAGTCCGGAATGGTGTTTTGATGATTCCAATAGCTTTGTATGGTGATTTTGGACTTAGGCGTATGTCCGTATTTATATTTGGAGGTCCGTAGGTTGATTTGATGTATTTTTGCAAAAGTTGAAAAGTCGAAGATTTGGAAGGTTGAGACCTTTGACTAGGAGTTAAATTTATTGAAATCAGGTTCGGATTTGGATTCCAGGAGTTGGTATAGCTCTATTGTGTCATTTGGGACTTGCATGCAAAATTTAACGTCAATCCGAGTTGATTTGATATGATTCGGCTCGAGTTGTAGAAGTTGAAAGTTCATAAGTTCATTAAGTTCGATTTGATGTGTGATTTGTAATTTTGATATTGGTTGATGTGATTTGAGGCCTCAAGAAGGTTCTTGTTATGTTTTGGTACTTATTGGTATGTTCGGATGGGTTCCTGAGGTGCGCAGGTGAGTTTAGCAAAGGTTTGGATTGTGTTCCGCTCCTTTTGGATGTTTCGACGTCGTTTCTTCTAGCATAACCGGTACCACATTAAGCAAAAGATCTCCAATTTCTGCTTTGATTGAAGCATTAGATCTGTATCGTGAATTTGGACATCGTATGAGGAAGTTATGCTTATTTTAGTATCGGAGAAGAGAGCTGGTGCTTCGCAAAAGCGAAGTTGGGTACGCATCTGTGACCCCGCAGATGCGAAAAATGGTCCGCAAAAGCGAAAATGACAGCTAGAAATGCAGAGGTGCGGCCTTTTGGGCGCAAAAGTGGAAATGCATGTGTATAAAAAAATCAGACTGAGTTCTTTCGGTATTTTGAGCATATCTTGAGTTCTAAAGCTCCGATTGTGGTGATTTTCGCGGATTTCTTCTCGTATAAATTTCATAGGGGTCAGTATCTAATCTTAACTTTTGTATTTTAACATGATTACAGGTGTTCATTTGTGAATTAGTCCATGTTTTGATTGGCGAATTGGGGGTTATGATAAAAAAAATTCTAAAGAGAATAATTGGATTTTGAACATTGGTTCGGAGTCAGAATTGGATGAAATTAGTATGGTTGGAATCGTAATTGAATGGTGTTCAAATTTTGTAAATTTTGTCCAGTTCCGAGGTGCGGACCTAGGGTTGAGTTTTGGTTATCATTAAAGATAGAAGATTTATTGTTCGATGGTTTTTATTCATAATATTAAGTTAGTTTGGCTAGACTTGAGCTGTCCGGAGATTGTTTCAAATGAGAAAGTCATTTTAGAGTATCAGTTTAGCTTCTTTGAGGTAAGTATCTTACATAAAATTGTGTGGGGGAACTAACCCTTAGGAATCGAGTTGTTTGTGCCTTTGTGTCATGTGAAAGCCGTGTACGCGTGGTGACGAGTACGTACATAGGCTTATATGTGTATTGGCCGGTTTAGACTCTTATGTTTCTTTCATGTATTCATTTGAAATTGTTATCACATGTTGTATCTTTTATTTTTCATGTCTATTATCACTTGGTTTATTTGAAGTTGTCGTTACATGGCACATTCTTTACTTCTCGAGTTTACTCTTATATGCTTTATATGAAGTTGTTATCACTTTTGTCATTATGTGATTTCTTTTATGGTGGTGTCACACCCTGAACTCGGGGAGTGAGACTGGCGCTCAACCGAGATAACCCGGCCGAGCAAGCCTGTACAACACCTTCTACCCGAACTCACTCATGAATAAAGAGAAGGTGTATTTCTATAATTAGACAGTGAGGAGAATCAAGTGAACAACAACACCAATTCATTATCAGCAGTTTCGTCATCTATACGTTTCAAAATACATACACTTTCATAGTTCAAAGTGGAACAAGTGTTTCAATCACACACTTTGTTTGACATTCCTAGCACCCATATACAATCCACACTACGCCTACGGATCCTCTAAACGATACCAAAGAGTATGATGATAGTGATGGAAACAAGGCCCCGGTTATACCTCAGAACATAGTAATACACACAAAACAAAAGATGCACAACCCCAGAATGAGATGGGGCTCACCAAGTCACCTGGGAAGATTGAGTACCGCTATCACTAGTCCTTATCCTCTGCTGTGGAACCACCTGCATCCATTAAAGATGCAGTGCCCTCGGCAAAAGGGACGTTAGTACATGTCGAATATTGCTAGTATGAAAACCAAACACTTAATAAAGAAATTGGAAATACAACATGAATATGAAGAATCAGGGTGACAACAGAATAACATAGATAGCCGAAAGCCAAAGAAGATTTATCGAGAGCTGTCAATAACATTAATAAATTTTAAGACGAGATCCTCCGTAACCATATTTATGAAAAGTGGTCCCGCTGCCTCACCCCAATATATGCGGGTGGAGGGGAAAGCACAATACCACAACTATACTCAAGCAGCCCTGCCGCCTGACCCCAATGTATATGGGCGGAGGTGTAACAACGATACCAATATATACATAAAGTGGCCCTACCGCCTCACCCCAATATATGTATGCGGGTGGTGGTGTAACAACAATACTGAAATCCTACACAAAGCGTCCATGCCGCCTCACCCCAATATGTGTGAGTTGAGGTGTAATCCCAATCACAATCTCTACACAATTTGGCGTAATAACTTTCATATGAAACACGATTTGGAATTATAAAATGTAGATACACAATCCATAGGTTGGAACACATCCACAATCAATAATACAACATAATAAGAACATTCGAACACGAATTGAACATATATCTTTGTCACAAAGCTTATTCGGAATAATCGGTTTATGATAAACATCTTGGAATTTACAATGGAAATGTGGGGTTCAATTCTTAAAGAAGAGTTTAACCATCATACATCACTTGAACTCCCTTGAACACTAAGATGTTTTGGAAATCTTATACTCTTCAATCTATTTTAGAAATGTGACAAATTTTACCAAAATTAGGAAGATGCTCATGGTTCTAGCTCATTTGTGTATTTTATCAAATACTAGGTGTGCATAAGGTTTCGGGGCCCTTTTTTATAGAGGATTCCATCATCCCACAACCCATTCTTTACTATTTTAGCTCAACAATCTCCCTACATCCCTTGATAACACATGCATGCAAAATAAACAATTCCCATACCTAAGAATTATCTCACTAATTACCCATTTCTAGTTAAATTTAGAAATTGAGGTTTAGGGTGTAGAATCTTACCACTAGGATGAAAGCCTAGTGAGTTTCCCTTGCTAGTCTTCCAGGGTTTGAGCAAAAATTGAGGACACATTAGTTGAGGAATCCTTATCACACTCTAGAGCACTTCCCCCACTCTAAAATATAAGTTTGAACCTTCTAAAATGACCCCCAATATTATTATATAAGAGTAGGGTCGGGTTTATAAAACCATAAAAATGAAGCCGCGAACACGATATGCGCGCACAATGCTTCTGCGGTCCGTGGAATAGGCCACGAATGGCGCTCTGAAATTGGGCGCCACTGCCTGGGTATGCAACAATTTTACGACCCCCATACCCATTCCGCGGTCGCACAATGCGCCGCAGAACCTCCCTCAAACAAATCTCCATACTTGATATGTGATCGGTGTGTGGCCCGCAAAATCATTTTGTGGTCACATAATTGGCCGCAAAATATCATCCAAAAGTTGCTCAGTTAACTGCTTCACTCTGCGGCCATTTTGCGGCCGCATAGTGGGCTGTAGAAATGCTTTTTTCATCCAAGAATTTTCCTTCAACTCCCCATTGTATTGTTCAACCCAAAAAATTTGTATCGTGGCTCCCCCACTTAAGATCATTCGTCCTCAAATGATGGTCAAAGTTCACCACTAGCATCCAATGTGACTCAGCTGCTACACTACACACCAGTAGTTCCAATTTTTTTTCTAACTCTCCAAATTTTCAAAAATTTTGCTAGAGTCTCCCCTATCAGGGCCTATCCATCGGCCAGAGAACCCCAGAAACAAAGCCTAACAACATATACATAATTCAATGATGTAACATAACACAAAACAACACCAACCGTACAAGTGATACATAGTTCATAGGGAGCTACTTCATAGAAACTATTACATAGTTATGCAAACAATTGAGGGTACTTCGTTTTCATTTCTTCCCCGGCTTCCCATATGGCCTCTTCAACCTGCTGGTTCCGCCATAGTACTTTCACGGAGGTAGTCTCTTTGTTCCTAAACTTTCAAACTTGCCTATCAAAAATGGGAACTAGAATTTCTTCATAAGCTAATTCTTCATTCACCTCAATAGTCTCAATTGGGACAATGAGCGGCGGATCTCCAACCACCTTCTTCAACATGAACATATGGAACACCGGGTGCACTAAAGATATCTCTAGAGGTAGCTCTAACCTGTAAGACACCTGACCGATCTTCTGAATGATTCTGTATGGTACGGTATACCTCGGACTCAATTTTTACCTCCTTGCCGAACCACATTATGCCCTTCATGGGAGAAAACTTCAAGAATACCCAATCATCTTCTTTGAACTCCAAATCTCTGGGATGAACATCCGAATAAGACTTCTGACAACTTTGGGAAATTTTTAACCGCTCCTTAATGGTCTTAATTTTCTCCATAGCCTAATGCACGGGGTCTGGCCCTATCCACTCTGCTTCCCAAATTTCGAACCATCCGATGGGAGATCTACATCTCCTACAGTATAAAGCCTCGAACGGTGCCATCTGAATGCTAGCATGAAAACTATTATTGCAGGCAGATTCTATGAATGGAAAATGGTCATCCCAGCTACCCTTGAAATCAAGAACACAAGCACACAACATATCCTCCAGTGTCTGAATGGTCCGTTCTACCTGCCCATCAGTCTGTGGGTGGAAGGATGTACAAAGATTCACTTGAGTACCCAAACCTTAATGAAATTTCTTACAAAAATTAGCCATGAAATGTGCCCCTCAATCTGAGATAATATAAACTGGAGTGCCATGCAACCTGCCTATTTTCTTGATATACAACTGAGCATATTGTTCCTCTGTGTCAGTATATTTAATTGGAAAGAAGTGTGTTGATTTCGTGAATCGATCCACAATAACCCAAATTGATTCAAACTTGCGCGGAGTGCGCTGCTATCCCACCACAAAGTCCATATAAATCATTTCCCATTTCCACATTGGAATTTCTATGTTCTGTGCCAACCCACCAGGCCGTTGGCGTTCGACCTTTACTTGCTAACAACTTGGACATCTTGCCACAAAGTACGTACATTCCTCTTCACGTCATTCCACAAATAGACTTCCTTGAGATCATGATACATCTTTGTAGAGACCAGGCGTACGAAATACCTAGAAGTGTGAGCCTCAGTGATGATTCTTTCCCGGAAACCATCTACATTCGGAACATATAGCCGCCCTTGGTACCTTAGTGTACCGTCTTCCATGCCGAGAGAAAAAGTCATAGTATTATGTTTATGAATCCCCTTCTTCAATTGTACCAATAATGGATCACTGTATTGCTTCTCTTTGACTTCCCCAACAAGTGATGATTCAGCCCTATTTTGCATAATTACCCCCTCCTTCACTAGAGTCCGCAAGACGGACACCCAAACTAGCCAACCGATGCGCCTCTTTGGCCAATGTCCTTTGATATGCCTCCAAATGAGCCACACTACCCATATATTTCCGTCTACAAGCATCTTCCATAACATTATCCTTCCCCGGATGATATAGGATATCGATGACGTATTCCTTGAGTGATTCAAGCCATATTATTTGCCTCAAATTTAATTCCTTCTGTTTGAAAATATATTGAAGGCTCTTATGGTCCGTTAATATATCCACATGGTTCCTATACAGATAATGACGCCAAATCTTTAATGCAAATACCACCACTGCAAGCTCTAAGTCATGTGTTGGATAATTCTTTTCATGATTATTGAGTTACCTAGAAGCATAAGCTACCACCTTGCCATGTTGCATTAATACGCACCCAAGTCAAATTCTTGAAGCATGACAGTACACCACAAACCCGTCTGTACCCTCTGGTAGGGTCAACACTGGTGCCGAAGTCAATCTCCATTTCAAATTTTGAAGCTCCTTTCACAAGCACCTGACCATTGGAACTTAACTGCCTTCAGCGTCAATTTAGTCAATGGAGAGGCAAGATTAAAGAACCCCTCCACAAACTTCCTATAATACCCTGCCAAGCCCAATAAACTATAAACTCTATTGGGGTAGTAGGTCTAGGCCAATTCTTCACAGCTGCAATCTTCTGAGAATCAAGCTTAATTCATTCCCGGGACATGACATGAGCCAAGAATGCAACAGATTCAAGCAAAAATTCACATTTCAAAAACTTTGCATACAACTGGTGCTGACGTAGAGTCTGTAGAGATGCCTTGAGGTGATCGGCGTGGACCTCTCGACTTCGTGAATATATATAAGGATATCGTCAGTAAACACTATCACAAAAGAGTTGAGGAACATATTGAAAACTCAGTTCATAAGATCCATTAAAGTTGCCAGGGCATTCGTTAGCACAAAAGACATTACCAAAAATTCAAAGTGCCCATACCGGGTCCTGAAAGCTATTTTCGGAATATCCTGCTCCCTGATCATCAATTGATGGTACCCGGATCTCAAATCAATTTTGGAGAAATACCTTGCACCCTGCAATTGATCAAACAAGTCATATATTCTTGGCAGTGGGTGCTTATTCTTCATCGTGACCTTGTTGAGATGTCGATAGTCAATACACATTCTAAGTGACCCATCTTTCTTTCTTACAAAGAGAACCGGGGCGCCCCAAAGCGACACACTCGGCCGGAAGAAACCCTTCTCGAGCAAGTCCCTTAATTGCTCCTCTAGTTCCTTCAATTATGACGATTCGTTTTGTAAGGTGGAATAGATATAGGCTGCATGCCGGGTATTACATCAATCTCCCTATCTGGCGGGATCCTAGGGAGCTCATCCAGAAAGACCTTCGTAAATTCATTCACAATAGGCACAGATTCAAGATTAGGTGCCTCAGCATCGATGTCTGTAACCCGGACCAAGAGGTAGATACACCCCTTGTTAATCACCTTTGTGGCCTTAAGGTAATAAATAAACCTACCCTTCGGCACCATATCAACCCCTTTCCATTCAATGAGTGGCTCATCTCGAAACTCGAACCTAACATTTTTGGTTCGACAATCAAGCTTAGCAAAACATAAATAAAGCAAGTCCATCCCCATGATCACATCAAAATCAACCAACCCCAATTCTATGAGATCAGCCATGGTGTCACGACCGCACACCGAGACAACACAATCTCTATAAACCCGCGCGGCCACAATAGCTCACCGAGTGGAGTAGATACAGTGAATGACTCATGAAGATTTTCCAGTTCTATCCCAAATTCTATAGCAACACAAGGAGTGACATAGGAAAAAGTGGAACTAGAATCAATAAGAGAATACATATCACGAGATTGTACAGTCAATATACTTGTGATAACATCTGGAGAAGCCTCTAAATCTTGACGCCTCCGCATGGCATAAAATCTGTTGGGACCTCCCAAGTTCTGGGTACCACCCCTAGCTGCACCACGCCCTGCGGGCGCTGGAGTGACTCGAGCTAGAAGAGATGTTGTGGATGTAGTAGCTATAGAACTATTTGGCTGCGCCGTACCTGTGGCCATTGTCCGACGAGATGAGTGGCAATCTCTTTGAATTTGACCCCTCATACCACACTCATAGCATATATGTAGGTCTATGAAGCCGACCCCAAAGTGAATCCTCCGACATTTAGGGCATGGGGGTCTCCTATGTTTCTAAAATCTCCCTCCTGGTCGACCCTGCTGGTGGGGTCCCCTATTGCCCTGACTAAGCCTGAAATGACTCCACTATTGCTGACTAAGCCCTACTTGTTGTGCATTCATGAAAGATTGGGTGGAAGACTGAGATTTCCTTGCTGACCCTTTTCTAAATGATGACTTACCACCACCACCATCGGTAGAACTACCAAATTTGCCCGCGTACCGGGCCTTGCATCTACCCTCACGCTCCGCTCTATTTTTCAGTTTACGATTCTCTGTAGCCTGGGAAAATGACACCATCTTCCCATTGTTCATATCATAATTCAAGGTAGTTTTAGCGGCCTCGTTGATAACTAAGAGGATAAGGCCCTGTACAAACCAGCACACCCTAGCTTCCATGGTGGGCAACATATGAATATCATACTTGGACAGGCGTGCGAACTTCACGTGGTACTCCCACACACTCATGCTACCTTGCTTGAGGATCTCAAACTTAGCGGAACGGGCCTCCTTGGTCTCGACATGCAAGAAGTGATCCATAAAGGCATCGGTGAACTCAACCCACCTTTTCGGAGGGCTCCCTTCTTCATGGGACTCCTCTCACAACTCAAACCAAGAATAGGCCACCCCTTTCATGCGGTAGAAGGCCGACTCCACTCTCTTTGTCTTAGTAGCATGCGTAATGTCACACCTCTTTTTTCCCTCGCGGAATCGGGTTTCGACATTCATTTGGGACAACTCCCTTCTTTTTGGGAGAGGGGTATGGAAAGTGAAGAGTCACCACCTAACGGATTTATGGTGCGTTAGGGCACCTATTGCAAATAACTCATGAAACCGGTTTGTGTTACCAGAGATTGGGTAAGGGCTTGAAATTACTTTGAAGGGAAGGTGTTAGGAACCCCTCGAGGTCCACAACGGTGGGTCCTGGCCAAACTTACTTTGTGAATTAGTCAATCAACAGATAAGCAGTTTAAGCACATATTTGCAAACAGAATAAAGGAGTTTTTAGCAAATAAGCAGTCCAAGCACACATATATATAAAGGCGGAGAAGTCCTAAGTTTGTTAGCCTATAGGATCACATATATACAATGTCCGATAATCCTTCCTCAACTAGAGGGGTTACACGTGGCATTAGCGTACAGGTCATCATATCCTTTTACTACCCAAATACTCTCCCCTTAGCGGTTATATAAGCGGTTTTAATTAACGAACTCTAAGCGTGCTTTACTCGTCCCTTCCTTGTGGCCCTGGAGGTGTTTAGGACCTCTAATTTTAAGGCAGTTATAGACTCTCCTAAGGTGTTAATAAGGGAAAAATCTAAGCGACAACAAAGAACATATAGGAATGTCAAATAGGAAAACAATTAAGATGCTCATGTTTATCTCAACACATAAACATATAATTAGCACATCTCAAACACAGATTTCAGAGAATTTCAGAAATTCCTAGAATAGGATATCTAGGGGAACATAACAAGCAGAGAATATGCAATATTGTTGTAAGGGGAAGTGGCATAAACATAATCAGTTTGCCTACTGATTCTAGAACCTCTTAAACCTGGGGCAGTTTCACAAATAAACAAATCTTAACTTTTACAGTTTTATAGGACCTTAATTACCTAAGGTTGGCCTAGGTGTTGATCTGTAATACCCTTTAAACATGCTTTCTAAGTGAGATAAGAGTTCGAGGAATCAGTAGAATCGTTTAAAATTATTAAGTCTTATAGGCATGCTGATCTAGGTGCTGAGTATTAAAAAAGTTGATTTCATGCATATTTTATCCTATAACATGGTGTCTAGGCGGTGGGGCTATTTTTTTAAGCATCTTTATAAACAATACATCTATTTATTTAGGTGACATGATTTAAAGAAAATGCAAATGCAGTCCCAAAACAGGATTTCTAATTCACATAGAGAATGGTCATTTATATTAGGCAAGATTACAGCAGTAGCCTAACGACAGGATTTCTAGGTGATTGTGACTTATGCAGATGTAGAATTTCGTGATAATGAAGTACGTAGCTATAACATGTTTTCTAATATGCAAAACCAGTAAACGTAATTATCCTAACGTAGGGTTTCTAATTCAAATAACGCAACAGCCCTACAACATGATCTCTAATGCAATTAACATAATATAGGTCTAAAGGCATGATTTCTATTGCAAATAAGCATAGTATAAACCTAAAGCATGATTTCTACCCAATTTCCCCACAAAAATCGTATAAGAATCCCTACCCTTTTACTAATTTGCCCAATATCTGTTTATAAAGATGATTATTAAAGACCAGGATTGAATGAATTACATAAATAAACATAAGCTATACTATAGGGAGCCTGTAAATAGGACTAAAGTAAACTTGGAGACACCAGGCCTTCAAAACAGTCTCAGATACCAAGAGCCTCATAGACAATAGAGTGTCCTGGCGTGTCAAAGTTCCCTAAGGACCTCAGGGATCCCGGGCAATGCTCACACCAAGACCCCTTTTTTTTAATAGAGAACTGGTTATGTGTAGTGTGGAAGGGCCAGCCCCAGTGTGCCAGAGTTTGGAGGAATCTTAGGGATTCCTAGGAAGTATACACACTGGAGGGGCAGAACTTAAGAATCTAAGAGTAGAAGCGAGAGTGCTTGACATAGTTTTGAAAGAACTTGGTAAAGACAATGTAGAGATAACACTTTTAGGAGTTAAAAGGTTTTTAGGAATAGAAACAAGTTTAGGAAAATACCAGGAGTGAAAAACATTTTTGAAATCAATTCTGAAAAGAACAAAGATTCAACATACAACTACACAAACTCAGAGTTCTCATACTCACAACCATTCATCAATCAGCTTTACAAACAAGGGTCAAGGGGTTGGGAACATAGAGAACTTCACATCAGAAATACATAAACAATGTCTAAGGGGAGCACATGGAACAACAACTGTACAGAACAACTAGGAGTCTACTGATTCATAGACTTAACAAGTCAGTCATGGTAATAGGCAATTAAAACATAGAGACAGAGCGTGAGAATAATCATGTTGAAGACAGGGGTGCATTAGTCATACCAATTAGGATCAATCAAATACATTAGGAGTATAAGACACTAACATGAGCATACTAGTTGAGGGGAGTAAATAGGAACTGAACAAACATGCAAACAAGACAAATGAGATCTAGGCATGCTCGACTAAACACTTGAACTGGAGAGGGTAAAACTTGAACATACTGGGTAAAGTAGTAAACATGAAGACAATTAAATACATAGCCAATTAAACTAGTGCAAGAATAGGCATGGATTTACATAAAGGAACACATAAATTTGAGTTTCAGAATTGAACTAGAAACATAGCACTTAAGGAAGAAAAGTGCAGAATGTAAAGCAAGTAGAGTTCCACTGTCTAGCCTTGCTTTCAGCCGATTAGACCAATAGTTAGCACATGTAGCAGAGAAAAGAGAGAGAATTTGAGAGTGTGTCTTTATTCTGAACTAATTGTTCGTCCTTTAAGAGGTAAAATAAGAGTTCATATATAGCAATTTAAGAGTAGAACAAATAAGGTAAAGAATCAACATTCAGTCAATTAAGAAAATCATAGAGTCACATAATCCAATCACATAAGGGTTCAGAATAGACCTCTCTTAATTAGGTGTAACTGATCAAACGATAATAACATGGTAGTTTAATTAAGGCAAAAATCTCAATCATACCAAATAAAGGATCAGTACAATCACAAAATTATATGGGCAATCAGTTAAGGCATAGACGACCAATTAAATTCATAAACAAGGAAACAAACAAGATTTATGCATACGAATCACTAACAGAGTAAAGCAATCATCAAAACTTTCAAAATAACACTGATTTCCGGAAAGAATTACTCAACTTCCATAAAAAGAAATTAGACTAAGTAAGACCTCACAGAAATATAGCACTTAGCAGGAAAAGCAGGTTCGAACCCTAAAAATTTAATTAGGGGAAATTCCCCAAAAATATGCTAGGTTTTACTAGGGAAAAACATTTAAGTCAAAAAATGGGGTAAACCAATACGACTGGTATCACAGAAAGCAACAAAAGTATCGAAACAAAAGTTGAAGAAATCAGCATATCACATAATCAACTAGGGTTTGAACACTCATGCGGAAATCAGTCAAGATGATGCAGAAACAATTAACTAAACATTGAGAACTTATAAAAATTTTTGAAGAAAAATCTGGAATGAACCCTAGTTTTAGAAAGAACAACTAAATCGAAATATTCAGTTAAAACAAGGGGTTTTTTGAAGGAAAACACTTAATAGCATTCGACTCATCTCAGATCTATAAAGATCTGAGAAGAATCGACAATATCAAGTTAGTGTTTTCAAAAAAAAATAGTAGAGATGAGAGAATAGGTCAAGAACCCGTAGATTCGTAACAATACAAGGAGAGATTATTACTGACAAACGAAAAATGGCCTAAGACAGGCCGATAAACAACGTTTCAAACCAGAACCAGTTGGAGTTCCTTGAGATCCTCTCAAGGATTCATGGAATCAAAGAGCCATGGAGTGTTGGAGACAAGGAGTGGCCGGAGGATGACATAGGAGCACCATAGGAGGGGTTCACTCCGGTGACGGCGTTTAGGGCTAGGGCTAGGTTAAGAGAGAGTTTGAGAGACGAGGGGAGATGATGATGATGGGGGAGGGAAAGAATGAGAAGGGTTAGGGATTTAGGTTAGGATTAATTATGGTAGGTTTAATTGTGGACCGTTGATCAAAATGATCAACGGCCACGATTAAACGGGGCTATTGGGTCGGGGTTTGCAGATTGGGCCTAAAGGGATTTGGGCTAGTTTTAAAAAGGGTTTTGGGCTGGTTTTAAAAGAGGTCGGGTCTGAAATAAAAGGGGTTATTTATTAAATACCCAAATAATTGATAAAATAGTTTATAAAAAACAAATTGTAATAAAAAGTTATTTTCATGCATATAAATGTTTTAAAATAATTATTCAATATTTTAAAATACAACGAGCCATTTTCTGGTAAAATAATGCAATAATGTACGCATGGGCTATTATTGCAAAGTTATTGCAATTGTAACCCGAAAGTAAATGTGGCTTTTGTGAAATAACTTGAACATTGATTAGCAGAATTAAATCATGAAATGCTATAAAGTCGTTTGTGATGCAA
The DNA here is from genome assembly GCA_005239525.1 of Nicotiana knightiana. Lineage (NCBI taxonomy): Eukaryota > Viridiplantae > Streptophyta > Magnoliopsida > Solanales > Solanaceae > Nicotiana > Nicotiana knightiana. Next base: position 8,829 of record ML433808.1, on the reverse strand, counting down.
TCTTTATTATTTATATAAATAAAGTACAGGGATAAATTAATTTAAAATATAGAAATTATGGAAAAATATCAATTGACGCTAATGCATAGTTTTGAAGGTATAAATGTGCATTTAAAAATATTATAGGGAAAAATTGGGTATCAACACCTGCCCCTCTTTATCCGGGAAGGATGAAAGAGTTGTCAGGTAAAGATATGATGGTCAATTTTGACCGAGCGAGATGGTTTGAGAGATCTAGGCCAAACTCTAGTTTCTGAGCTGCTTACATATCCCTGATTTTACAGGAATCAGGCTGTGTGTAGTTTTGGATTCATCGACAGAGTATACCGATGAAGTTACCACAAGGATGGTCACGAAATTCCGGGATAGGTGAAGAATGATTATGGTGATTGGTCAGGTTTGAGATAATATGAAGGAAATGGAGCGGGATTTCTCCCGTTGGGGTAATGGTTGCTTATCGGGTCACCTGCAAGCAAAGAGATACTGCGAGCATATATTTGTGCAGGAATTTAAACATGATGCACATTCCCTTCGGACCATGAGAATTGTCTTCGGACGGTTAAGATGACGTCATTAGACCATGATGTTCTCGGGCCATGAAAATGGTGCCTCCAAATCATGATGCCTTTGAATAATGATATGCAACTTTGAGAGATCCTAAGGCTATGGCATGGTGTCTTCGGCTCTGAGGATGGTGCCTTGATGGTGCCTTTAGACAATATGCCTTTGGATAAGATGGCAATATTTCAGCCCATGAGATGCAATAATATGATGTTAAAAGCAACAAGACAAGGCTTAGTCTGGTGAAGTTGAGGGCAAAGCTTAGCCCGAAAGAAGAGCAAAATAGATAGTGCCGGAGAGATAGCGCTTAGTCTCGGAAAAAAATGCAAATAGAAGGCAGAGCTTAGCCTCATGCGGATGGAGACAGAGCTTAGTCTCATGCAAAAATGCAAAATGGAGGCAGGGCTTAGCCTCATGCAAATGGAGACAGAACTTAGTCTTATGCAAGATTCAAGACAAGGCTTAATCCCGTGCAGATGGAAGGCAGTGCTTAGCCTTATGCAAATGGACGAAGGGCTTAGCCTCATGCAAATGGAGACAGAGCTTAGTCTCAGCAAAATGCAAAATTGAAGCAGGACTTAGCCTCATGCAAATGGAGACAAAGCTTGGTCTCATGCAAGATTCGGGACATGGCTTAGTCTCATGTATATGGAAGGTAGTGCTTAGCCTTATGCAGATATGGAGGTAGGGCTTAGCCTCATGCAAATGGAGACAGAGCTTAGTCTCATGCAAGATTTGGGACAAGGCTTAGTCCCATGCAGATGGACGACAGTCCTTAGCCTTATGCAGATATGGAGGAAGGGCTTAGACTCATGCAAATGGAGACAATGCTTAGTGTCATGCAAGATTCGGGACATGGCTTAGTCCCATACAGATGGAAGGCAGAGCTTAGCCTTATGTAAATATGGAGGCAGGGCTTAGCCTCAGCAAATTGAGACATAGCTTAGTCTAATGAAATATTCAGGACAGGGCTTAGTCCCATGCAAGTGAAGGCAGAGCTTAGCCTTATGCAAATATGGAGGCAGGGCTTAGACTCATGCAGATGGAGACAGAGCTTAGTCTTATGCAAGATCCGGGACAGGGCTTAGTCCCATGCAAGTGGAGGCAGAGCTTAGCTTTATGCAAATATGGAGGCAGGGCTTATCCTCATGCAAGATTGAGATAGAGCTCAATCCCATACAAAACAGAGTATTTCTTAGCTGGAAGTGGATTCAGTATCGTTGTTGTTATGAAGGTTGTGACTTTGGGGCATGTATATTCTTCGTTCCTACAACCAAAGAAAAATTGTGAGTTCTGTAAAAGGGGAGGTCGGTTTGCGCCTCCGTCAGCTAACTTGACTTGCTCTACTCGGTTTGAAGATGTTGTTCAAATCATTGGAGGTAGCGTTTTCTAAACAGAGTTATCTCAAAAGCAAGCATGCGTATATTTCAAAGTCATAGTAAAAAATATGTTTTTTAGAAAATTGGTCAGATGAACCAGTGACTTTGACACGATCTGAGACATTGTGACTTCTCCCGCCGTAGAATTTTGAGGGTCCTCCTCAAAGTTCTGCCCCAGTTAGATGTATAAGCATCTCTGACTGCTGTATATGTTGCGATCGCTGAATTTTCTTCGGAATTTTGAGGGTCCTCCTCAAAATTCTGCCCCAGTTTCTGATTATGGGGGAAATAGAGATTTTTATTGAATTGTGATCGAACCCACAAGGCTACCTATTATCTCCTCTTAAACGGGAATCAGGTCGAGCGTAGTTCCATTTACATCATTTGCGGCAACATAAACAATTACACATAGTATCGCTTGAGTGCATCTGAATTGATTGGTTTTGGCCAGACTTCTCCGTCCATTTCTGCGAGTATGAGGGCTCCTCCCATCAATACTCTGTGAACCATGTAAGGACCTTTCCAGTTGGGAGAGAATTTCCCTTTGGCTTCATCTTGATGCGGGAAGATCTTCTTCAATACCAGCTGTCCCGGTGTGAACTGACTTGGCTTGACCCTTTTGTTGAAAGCTCTGGACATTCTGTTATGATAAAGCTGGCCGTGACATTTTGCATTGATCCTCTTTCCGTCTATGAGGGCTAGCTGCTCATAACGGTTCCTTATCCATTCTGCATCGCTGAGCTCAGCTTCCTGTATGATCCTCAAAGAAGGAATCTCCACTTCGGCTGGAATAACAGCTTCAATATCGTAAACCAGTAAGCAAGGAGTTGCCCTGATTGATGTGCGGACTGTGGTGCGGTATCCCAGTAAAGAAAATGGTAGCTTCTCGTGCCATTGTTTGTGATTTTGTACCATCTTTCTTAGTATCTTCTTGATATTCTTGTTGGCAGCTTCTACAACTCCATTCATATGAGGTTTATAGGCCGTGGAATTCTTCTGCTTGATTTTGAAGGTCTCACACATGTCTTTCATCAGATTGCTGTTGAGATTGGCGGCATTGTTAGAAGCTTCTTTCGTGTCGACGCACCTCAACAATCCTAAATCGGGAGTTCTTCTATATAGGGTTCCTCCGCTGTGGAAGAAATCGTTGGACAATCTCCGAAGCGTGCATTTTTTAGTATGGTTTGCATGCTCTGGGTATTCCTTTTTTGTCAGATACCTTTTGATGTCATGGAACCAAGGCTTCCCATCTATTTCTTCTTCAACATGAGCACAATATGCCGACTGACTATGGATCTTTACTGTGATAGGATCATTGAAGTTCTTGTCTGGATGCTATATCATTAATGACAAAGTGGCCAATGCATCAACAATCATCGTATGACCATGCAAAGATGTCCTCATACTCTTTCAGGAGATGTGTGTACTCTTCTTTTTTTGATGGTGATAAGTGAATGCTGATGTGAGTCTCCTTGACAGTTTCGGAATCTCCTAAGTTGATTATCTCAGTTTCGTCTAGGTTGGACTTGGGCTTCTTCTCAAAATCCTATACTTCCCTGACGATTTGCTCGGGTATGACATCCTCTTCATCTGAATCACTATCCTTTTTTTGTGTTGCCTAATTACATGTCACAGTTGTTGATTTATCAAGACAGGAAATAGTAATGCTGTATAGATAAAGATATAAGAGAAAATGGTAATATTAAATATCGACCATTGAAACATAAAAGCGATTTTCAATAATTTAAACAACATTTTTGGAACGCTGGAGGTTTTATTTAAAACAAATGCAAAAAGGGAAATCATTTTCTTAGAAAACAACAAAGTAAACATTACTGTTCAGCCTTGCTACCTCGGGACTCGTCGGGCCCTAGATGGTCTGACAGTCCAATTCTTGAGGAATGATCCTTTCTCCATAGCTCGGATGGTATGGCCTTCCTCTTCCTCTTCCTCGACAATTACACAACAGTCCATGTCATAATCCTCTAGGAACAAGTTCCTCAAGGCGGCCAATGCTTCTTCCTCCTCTAATACCCATATGATGTTGGTCTGTTGGAAAGTCTGACATAAGTGTGGTACATGCTGCTCAAGTGGATAGTACGGACCATGCCATGGTGGTGACCAGTCATTGTATTCTTTCCAGGTGTACTGATACCTAGGCCAAAGGTTGTACCATGACATTTTAACTGTATTGGCTTGGAGATACCCTAAAGGTTTTTGCCAAGACCCTTGCTAGGTTCATATCCTCTCCACGCTAGTATAATGTCTATCTTGCTGCTCCACCACTTATCTTTCTCAATTGCATTGACCCGCTCGATGTGATGATAAGTTTCTCCCCCGAGCCTTCTTCTATTCTCAAGCACCGGGATAGTCTGACGGTTGTAAATGGGGTTGCTCCCATCTCCATGGATAATCACCTCTTGATGGTTCCATTCGAACTTCACCGCCTGATGCAAAGTTGATGCCACAACCCCAGCGACGTGTATCCACGACCGTCCCAACAATAGATTATAGGATGCAGATATGTCCAACACCTGAAACTCGACATCAAACCATGTAGGCCCCATATGTAAACAGAGATTGATTTCCCCAATGGTAGCCCTCTGAGACCCGTCAAATGCCTTCACGTTCATGGTCCCTTCTCGTATTTCATGCAGGCCTTTGCCCAGCCTCTTCAGTGTTGTCAATAGGCAAATACTGAGACTGAATCCCCCATCTATCAGAACTCTGGCAATGAAATGGTCATCATATTGCACGGTAATATGTAGTGCACTGTTATGATTCAAACCCTTGGGTGGCAGCTCATCCTCATGGAAGGTGATTTTGTGACTTTCCAGCACCTGTCCCACCATATTGGCCATTTCTCCGCAAGGTTAGGTACATATGCCTCACTTAACACCTTTAAGAGAGCATTCTTGTGCACTTCTAAATTCTGTAGCAGTGACAGGATAGATATCTGAGCAGGAGTCTTCTTCAAATAATCTGTGACTGAATACTCTTTTGCTTGCACTTTCCTCCAAAGGTCGTCCTGTCCTGTTTCAATAACGGGCGGTCTGTTAGAAGCCTGCTTACTAGATTCTCCCAAATGCTCTGGTGTGTAGACTCTTCCCGTTCTGGTCATTCCTTGCACAGTGCCGGATTCTTCTATTTTGTTCTTTTCTCTTCTTCTAGCTTCGGCCACATAATCCCAAGGTATAGCCTTAGTGTTGAAAGGCGGCGTGGTTGACACTGTCACTGTGGAAGGCGTGGTTACATCCACCTCGAATGGAACATGTGCAGTTGCGGGGGGTGTGATCACGCTCAACTATCTCTATAAAAGACTACGCGGGCGTTGTAAATATATTCCGGGGTATTATGCCCAGAGTCGATCCCACATGGAATTTAACTATCAATCAAGTCGTTAGACTACGCAACTTTTACTCAATCAATTCTCTCAAGACTTTTTGAATATAAATTGGTGATGTTTTACTAGTTCTACTGACAATAATANAAAATCTAAGGTTATGGTTTCCCCCGCTGGTGAACTTACTTCTCGGATACTTCGTATAGCTTGATTAGTTATCTCTATCAATCATGAACACTCTATCTACCATAAATCTCTCTCAAGTAATTATGATAATTTACTAGACGCACTCTCTCAAGTTACGGTAGCTAGATCACATTACAGTTCACTTAGATTGCACCCGAGGTATCGTTATCTCTAGTCCAACCTCTAAACTCTCGGTTATGAATTTCTTCTACATTCTGGGAGTGGTGTCGTTCAAACAATTACGTAAATATGCACTCTCCCTCAAGTAGATACTTACTAAATAGGCAAAGCTAATTGATGGCCATTACATTAACTACAACAAGTACGCAGTTGAACAAATAGAGATAAACAATCAACCAAACTAAATTAATATCACTATAAGTTTATCCCCCAACGGGTTCCACCAAAACCCTAGATTAAGAAACTTAGCTACTCATATTCATAAGAACCAATTCTAAAATAACTTGCATAATTTAACTACAAAATAATAAATAAAATCTATAAAAATGAATGTTTGCTTCACTGAGTAGTAATCCACACGTTGTTCTTTACTCTAATGGCCTGGATCTCTTCAAATTTGTGTTCTTGGGTCTATTTATATGTTTGGGATAAACCCTAACCGTGTAAGGGACTTCTATTCCAACCGGGAAACACTTAAACTCTTCAAAACTCGAGTTTGACCGGATTAGGGGCCTGGCGTTACAGGCCAAACGCCTGGATAACGCCTGGCCAGGCCTGGCGTTTAGGCCCTAACGTCTGGATAATGCCTGGCCTCACCAGGCTTTACAGCCCAAACGCCCGGCTAAAGCCTGGTGTAGCCAGGATTTTCAGCTCAAACGCCCGGGTATAGTCGGCTTCACTCCTTTTCGCCTCTTGAGCGTATTTTCGACGGTCATACATGCCTTTATCTCGGCTTCCATCTCCAATTCACCTACACATAAAATAAACCCAATTAGGCAAATAAAAAGTGTATTTTTATCATTAACTCTCATAAAATGTAAGGCACATAACGTGTTAAACCATAAATTCTAGCCACACATCAACACCCCACACTTAAACTTTCACTCATCCTCGAGCAATCAAACTACACTCATGTACACAACTTATTAAGCAAATCCCTTAACACGTTCTACCAAGAATATTTAAAACAATTCAAGCACCAAGGTGTGACATCCTCGCCTCAATAGTCGACTCACGTATACCATGCTTTATTCACAATCCACTCACTACTCTAACTTAGAGGTCAACAACATTACCTTTCCTTCGTGAATCATGTGCCCTCACCAAATCAAAGAGTTAGTTCCACACACAATGAAATTTAAGAACGTAGGAACTCAAGATAGAAAGAATTTACTCACTCTCATAAATAACATTCATATGCCACAAAAGATTCACCATAGGCTTGCCCGTGGTGTAATACTCTACTAATCGAGCTCATTCAGTCTCGGATCAAGTAGGACTTTATTTGGTTGTAATGTAGGCTGCAGGACGGGTAGGATACATTTAGATATAAGAGTGACTACACCTCCCTAAGAACTTTAATACAAATACTTTAGCTTTCAACCTCAAATTTATCTTAACACAAACTCCACCTTCACATTAATGTTATTGCCCCATACTTCTTTAAGCACAATTATATCAAGAGTCACCACTTATATATTTTTCTTTCACAATAATACAACTATTTTTTTTTTCTTTTTCTCCCTTTTTTTCTAAGTGACTCTTACTTTTTCAAAACAGTGCACCTTTCTCCTTATTTCAATTTTTCCCTTAAAAAACCAACCTACCACCCCACACTTTAATTTTTCCATATTTCATAAAATTTCCAGTGCTTACGAGAGGTGACAAGGTTCAATATATGATCAATTCAAACAAAGGGGTATGACTTGTAATGTGGTGGCCAAAGAAAAAGGATTATAGGCTCAACGGGTTAACTATGATACATAAAAATCAGGAGGGTAAAATATACATAGCTTGCTCAACAAAGAAATGCCTATATCACTTCCAAGACAGAACAAAACTTCTATTTCGCTTTGCACACACACGGGGCAAGTTATAGACATCAAATGCAATGCACAGAATAACATGCAAACCTCACACACACATGGCACATAACTCACTCAAGATTGGATCTATCACGACACTCCAGTCAAAGAAGTTAAGAAAATTTAAGAATCCACGATTTAAGGTATTTATCCTGGAGTCAAAAAATTGAGCCTAAGCGTCACAACCATAGTACTGACTATTCTCAAGGCATTAGCACGTTTCGAGATATTTCTACTATTAAGCCTTGTTCCATGTGGTTACTACTCCTAAAAATAAAAATAACTACCTACACCCGGTTCAATTAAAAACCCTTGGAAAAGAACCGTTGTCCAAAGAAAAACCAAGGGGGAATTACTACACTACCTAAAACAAAAATCTTTTTTTTTTGTGTTTTCCTTTAGACTCACTTCCCTCAAGAAAACTGTCTAGGAGATCCATCGTTAGCAAGAGTCCACATATTCTAATTTTTTTTTCTGTTTTGTTCTATTTTAAAGAAAAACTTACAAACAAAAAAAGCTAAAACTACTAACAAGAAAGCACACAACAAATCACAACAAATATGTACAACACCCCACACTTAAATCATGCAATTTCCTTAGTGCATCACATATAAACAAAACAAGAAATAAAAGTAAGGTGTAAGAAACTCCCTGCTCCAATAGCGTGGACATCCTTTCCATTAATCTTGCTTTCATGCTCCTTCGAGCAAATGCTTTAATCCCTTTATGACTCCACTTTGAACTTATGAATTGGACCCCAATTTTTGATTCTGCCCTATGATCATGCTCCTGGGGCGGTAGAACGAATCTGCCTGACCCAATAAAACAATATAGTAATCTGCGTTTCTTATCCTTTCGACGAAATGTGTACTCCCTACTTTTTGGCAAGAAGAATTCCAGATCTAGGAATCTTGTTCTTTATCCCTCAACTCCTCAGGTGGTTTGGATAACTCTATTTGCATATCATTATACAAACACAATGTGAAAAAATGGTTGGAGTGTGTGCCAACATCCTCACCAATAATGACACTAGATTTAACAAAGTATGTATCATCGATGTTCTTGGTTAACTCTAGTATCTTTTCTACCACATCAGCATCCTCCGATTTCAGTTCCAACCTGGGTGGTTCTTCAAAAGATGGCCTGGCCGGCGGGTTCTCTCTTTCCTCTACGTATAGTGACTCAAACTCAAGAGCCTTTGGCCATACCCCTTTTTCCTCAAGTGCTAACACCCTATCTGCCAGTTCTTCAACATTCATATCATCTAGATTCATCAAACATTCATCCAAAGGGTCCCCAACAGTCAGGGATGCAT